>JAUTBZ010159556.1:0-11059 GCA_032361785.1 Lepetodrilus galriftensis | reverse complement strand
TGTGTGTGTGTGTGTGTGTGTGTGTGTGTGTGTGTGTGTGTGTGTGTGTGTGTGTGTGTGTGTGTGTGTGTGTCCGTTTCGGATATGATTTTGAGTTCGGGTTGTGTGCCGACACACGTGTACATATATACATGATCATGTATCAATTTATTGTCAGTAGAGTTCAAAGTTATTGATACTCATTTTACAAATGAAATATGATCATCAACAACGACGATCATTAATCATAACAATGTTCCTAAGTAGGATATAAAGAACAATGCCTTTAATATGGTTAGTATACTATCAAAGACAGGTTCCGGGTGAATGAATAAAAATAATTTGATATATTTGTCGTGAATATCCAATTAGCGTCACCGGGAGACGATGTCTCATTGAACCCTCCGACATTTTGATGTAGGCAATGTTAGGCATGGTGTATACATATGTCAATAAGCTGTGACTAGGTATATACATATGTCAACAGGCAGTGACTAGGTGTATACATATTGCCTCAATCTGTCATCGTATGATACTTCGTTAATCCAGGACCATGTTGAATGGTCATCCTATACAGAGCCTGGGCGGGCCGATGTGGATTGGGTATGTTCATATTTATATTTTAAGTGTGTATTACATAGAAACTTATGCAGGTATAGCTTCGTAAACTTTTTAGGATATGTAGTAATTTGTTAAATGGGCATCTTCGTAATTGTTCGTAAGCACTATCTACTAGGATGTGATTTTCTGAAGAGAATAATTAATAGTATTAATTGTTGTGCTTGATTGATTAGTCACTTTAAGCGGGTATGTTTCGAAAATAATATAATTATATAGACGATTGTTTAATAAGACTGTCTGGACTATTGCATTCTTACCACTTCCTTGAAAAGTTGATATGCATGACTGGCGTAATACCATTGATAATGATTGATATATAAATATGGTAGGTATGCGTATTTGAATGAGATTGTCAAAGGGACATTTCCACTATATGCAACCTCTTACTAATTTGAGCTACTATATAGGTATGGTATATCCACAATCCAATTAATGAATAACTATCGATATTTACAAGAGTGAAGACTATTGTAATTATATATGATTATCATTGTACATGTCATATTCGTTTTTAAAAAATGGAATGGAAAAACTATCTGATATTTATTAGCATGTTATCTGAGTGACCTGACAAGTGTTCTATGATGGCGCAAACAAAACATAATTATGATTACGTCAAAACCTCTTCGATCAAAGCAATACTGCAAACCATTTGATTTACACTGTGCATATGGACCTGGTCAAATTAAATCCGATGTCAAATTAGAGTACCAGTGCAGTATACACACGCATTGCTAGGGAGCAAGTAACAGACATCTATCTACCGTAGTTATTATTGAGACATTGACTAGTAGAGGGCATGCATGAGACTCATACTGTATACATGTCAGAACATTGAACTCTTTGTATACTGATGAGAAGAATTGAACTAGCTTACCTCTGTGTGTGTGTGTGCAATAGCATGTTTTCCATTAGTAGAGTGCAGGAGTTTTGTTTAGAAAATGGCGAGCATGTCTGATTAGAAATTTAAGCAGCAGGTGACTAGAGTGCATTCTGTGACTATTCGTGTTTGAAGTGTGAGTAATTATACCAGGCTTATGTTCTGACTTCTTCATCGCTTCAGGAAATTATGCATGCGTGGAGTCAATGTGAGAAGTAAAATTGAAACATGAAACATGTGAGAAACTGTTACCCAGGTCGTGCTTTAATGAGATTTCCAAATTTCTTACCTCGCTGCACTTGCCTATAGTCCGGATCGAAGCAAGGATACTTATCATAAAAGACCAACGGAGGACACACAATATAGATTACGAAACTATATATTTTGAGTGCGAATTCATGCCCCTCAAAGTGTTTTTTTTTCTCACAAATCCCTTGAGATTGAGCATGAAATCGTGCTAAAAAAGCTTCGCAATCGCCGGGCATGGAGAATACATGTACGGTATACACAATGAATCACCAGCCACATTGATATGTGACGAATATTATGTTAACGTTCGCAGTAATATTATTTAAACAAATCCACAGACTATGATAGTTGCTATTTGTGCTGTATCAAAATATATTACATTTTAAGTCATCGTCGGTAGTCCATGGGTAAGGTTTTCTTCCATCCAAAGAAAACAAAACAAACACCTTTGAAACTGACGATGGTCATTAAGACATACTAGTAGTCATTTCCGGTGATTCAATAATCAGAAAGGTTCAACTTGTCCCAAAGGTGTATGTATACCAACTGTTTAATTTTGAATATTTGATGTAAATCACTGGTTACTCTCATGTACATGAGATAGGTTATATACGGTACAGTGACGAAACTACTTGGATCATTGGTTTGATTTATAACAGAGACGAGGGCCAATATATCCAGGGGATATCTCAGAACAAAAGTGAGATAAGACGAGATCTTACAGCTTGATCTCATGAGTCAATAGTATTACCAGCTGTTGATTGACTGCAATAGACATGATTACGTCTGGCTGATCGTATTAGAAATATGTTTTAATTATCAAGACATTCTCTGAAAGTGGTTAACACGTCAGACAAGGTGAGATGTGAGATGACACGTCAAGGACGAGGTTAATTCATTATCGTTCATTAGTGACCTACTGTGATGTTGACACGTGATGGACACGTGTGCCTTTAAAGATGAATAGCAACATATTGTGACATTGTGGATATTTGCTTTATTTGAAGAACCAAGATTTTAAGTTTTGTTTTATCTTGGAACTCTCCGTGTCACAAGCAGATGTTGTTCTGTTAACCTGAACAATTCATATTAATCATTCATAGAAAGGCTATAATATCCCGCCTAAGGTTTCACAGATATAATTACTGATAGTGACGGTATATATACGCGCAATGTTTGGTGTTGTATTGGTATACATAAACACACGCTAATGCTGGGAGTACACACGATCTGTATGCACCGTGCACACACGAGACATACCAAGGAAGTATAACGTTGTTCTGGCAATACGATGGAATGGTTGACGGAATCCAATGCCCAGGCTACTCTCAGAGATCTGCTGGGATTCCTACAGTGAGTATTCCAGGCTGTTATGTTGACACCATGTATAGGCTCGAACACAGACTAGTGGCTTCATTGGTCTTTCATAAAATTACAAGTACATTTAATACTTTCATACTTTCATGAGGACCCACACTAACTATACCTTATGTTGCGTTAAATCCAATGAATAATAGCTGCATGTACAGTGAAATTATTATATTAAATTCTGTGGATGTTCATTCCAATTATGGAGCACATATCTAGTATCTACCCAGATTCTTTTGATTTTTTAATTTTATTCTTTATTTTCCATTTTGTCAGGCAGAAATGCAATATCGGATCCCAACCTGATTCCTGAGTCAATCCAGGTTTTATATGCTTTATAACGAACATTTATATATTTAGTTTTAGAGTAAACAAATACAATTTTACCAAATTCAAGTTAACGTAGAGTTAACGTTTCCCAGAGAATTAGAATGGTACAATTTAATATTATTATCACATTCGAAGTAATGTTGAGTACGAGTCAATACCGTGCATGTGAAAATCATGAATATAATTGATATTATCTTCACTTATGCTTTGGGTTTGATATTGTATTCTCTCTCCATAATTTATGTAGATACTTTGAAAGATATATTACACTTTCACTATTTGTTAAAGATCCTTAGACTTAGAATAAAACTTATTATAAGTTCATGGCGCGCACTGCAATGGAAATAAATGTCAGGATATCTTCACCAACGCTGCGCTGCCTAGTAACTTTCAAGTAGTACTGAGTTCACAGGCCTTGTTGTATTTTTACCCTTGTACAGCTGAGATTACGGGTAGACAGATTTAATGCAAAAGGCACAGACATGCACACGTGTATTCGACACATAAGTCTTTTTGCATTAGAAAATATTGATTTGTGTTCACTAAAACATAAAGATAGCAAATATCGGGATTTCGTTCGCTGCAATTGGTGTCGTATATTATAGTGTTAAAGATACCTCGTGGATATGACATATACTCATTATAACACTGCAATGCACTAGCAATACATTCGAATAGTGCACCCATGATAAGGACCCAACTAGATAGTCTGAGATGGATTGAGATAGCTCGGTTACTCAGTTACTTAGGGTTGCCATGGGCATACGGAACCCGTATAAAAAAATGTTTATACAAATACTGTATTTGCATTATTGAAAGGGATGTTTAGATATTTATCATATGTTCATTAGAAATGCATTGAACTTTACACAATCATTTCAACCAATAATGTCTACACTAATCACAATCAGAATAAACATCAGTACTCTAGGATGGCGTACATGATCTGTACACTGATGATACAAATCAGAAGTTTTAATTATCAATTATGAATTTCGAACCTGGATAACCCTTCCATCAACTGATTTTCTCTACTCTTTGCCTGTATATATTTAGCTATCTATGAAACGATCTTTAAAAAACACCATATGTCTTTTACATCTCTGTAGTCGTAACCCTTGTCGGGCGCCATTGTAGGTGGTCGTTCTACAGGTGCAGTACAGGTACAGCGAGAACAGCCAATACATATCAATCACTTATCACTTGACACAGTCGTACTAATTGATGTGTAAATCCTACAGGACTGTAATTGATATGTGAGAAATGCACATTCTAGGCAACAGGTTCTAGTTCTGGTATTTGTGTCAAGGTATAGTTGAATTCTATCAGTTTATTCTGCAGTTTACAGTCGGATGAGTTATATCTTTCACAATACTATAAATGCTGTCAATACCCGAATTCTGAAATTGGTTGCATAACATAGAAATAGTAATTAGTTTGATGTTACAAGTTTGATGTTACAAGTTCGTGGTCTGCCAGATTCAAATTCCAATACGTTGCATACTCGCTATTGCTGTTAACATTAACCATCCACTTATTTATTTATAAATATTAATACTTCAATATTAAATGATATTGGATGAACTAAAGATGCATTGATGCCATCCTTAGTGAACAAGTAACAAATATATCTGTAGGCTGGAACATGTCTTTAGGCTGTTGATGGGTGTCTCTGCTTAGCGCCTACCATCATGGGAAAAGACGATGTTCCAACACGTAAACAGACAGTTTCAGACAACTGGAGGATGATGCACTCATGCATACGTTATTCCAAGGACAGTTCCTTCAGCTTCTGCGCAGTGACTCCTCTGCGTACCTCTGTATACTGACACATGGAAGACACATCGATTCTGGTTGTTGACGGGGTGGGTTGGCCATTCTGTGGGTGATTATACATGTCCTATGGGAGACAAGCTTGGTCATAATGGGAGACATACACGGCAACAATTGGGGACATAAACGCCAACAAAGACACACACCACAACGATGCTGAATTGCATAGGCACGAATGCCCTGCCGGAAACCCATTAAGATACAATGAATTATATTGGCATCTCAACAATATAGGACATATTCTGGATGTGTCAGCACCATGGGACATTTTCTGGATGTGTATGAAGCCGATGGCTGATGGCCTCGGGTGCTGGTATGTCGAGGTTAAGGGTGTGCGTGCAAGGACAATTTGTTTATACGGAGGATAAGTAAAACCGGTATATTTTTTCCACGAGCTATTTTGTTCCTTGGTCAGAAGTGTTCTTTACCAAAGTGATCTTGGGAAGAGGATAATTAAATGGACATCATGGAAATACATGACGACAGCTATACCAGTGTGGAATATCCGATAACATCAGTTAATATAGTGTGGACATCATCCCATGTATTGGTCTACTGTCAAAGCTTGATGACCAGATATACCCGATGACAAGCACCAGGTGGGTGCGTGCGCATACAATCACGTGACTGTAATCTGTCTCTGTGGGTGTATCTACGTGAAGTCTATCTTTAGATCACAACCTCCCACCCAGCCCATACTACAGTGTATCAAAGCAGCGTGCACACACATTAGTTACGACCGATCGCCAATACCAGACGCAGGTGTTTATTCAGAATCAGAGCGCCATGCATACTGAATGGACGAGATGACTAAGACACGAACAGATCTGGAAGTTGAATGAAGATTTCACCTGTGATTAACAGAGATCATGTTCGTTAAGAAGACAACACAAACGTGACTACGTAAGGACAAGTATATATACATACATACACATGCAGAGTAGGCCTATGTGGCCAATGTGATCCGGCCAAGGTATACTAGTATATGCCTACAATTATAATAATGCAACACGTATCTATAATGCATTATCCTGCTAGTGCCTAAAGTATACATGAACCAAATACACCGAGACATGCCGTGTTCATGAATAGAGACACATTTTGTTCTATATTTCATTGCGAACCTCAGCCATTTTATAACTTCATGTAACCAGAGCAGAACTGCTTTTCAATAAAATAAAAACTTATGCATTAAACCGATCAATTAAGACTTTGATTTATCACAGTATAAGATACATCACAATGTAATTGTCGGAAGTCGAAGGGACATCGCCAGTTTCCGTCAACCATGGAACTCTGATGTTCGTAATGCATAATTGAAAGAAAGTTTACTACAAGTATGATAATATAGATAAGGTCAAGTGGGTATCATATACGGCACTTTAACATTTTATTAGCTAGGACAGTTATCTAGGAACTCGTTCCAAGGGACGGGTGGTGTTACACAAGGACTAATGCGACCCAGGAGCACTCCTATGAACAAAGCAGAAGACATTTTAATATACAGTCGACATGATATATCTTTTGCATTCACCAAGTGCGACAAGAAAGATGATCCATGAAGATTGAGAACAAAGGGCCTGCCATTGTCTTTATTGTGTGGAATGAATACAGGGTTCGTAGAACTAATTTTTCTTAGCACGCAAAGACAATTGCATTATTACATAGAGGAAATTAGTACATTAATAATGTATTAAATAATTGAAATACTAATCTGGCTAGGTTATGACAGTTGTCAGGACTGTAAATAAACATTCATGCCTTTAATACTATTATTGTATTTCACGAGTTCAGGAGCATCTCATCATGAAGCTTAAAGCGGTGAATAGCTTTGTCTTTGTGCGGGATATTGTAAAGCTCTATACTTGTGATCTACTGTACCTTCATATTAGTACTAATTCCACGAATGGCTATGTCTTCTACAATGCATAGGGATAAGTTGTTTAGACTGAAATAAGTCTTATCCAAACGGATCAGGAATACAAACGTGAGTAATACTTTCATGAAACCAAACTATACTAGCATAAGCTGTATTAACAATCAGATACGGACAATTATACTGACGTTACAGACCTTCCGAAATTGGTAAAAATCATTAACAATTGTAACATCTTTTCTTCAGTAAGCACATTGACTACCGTAACACTAGAATTTAATATTTTATTGATTGAAATTAATACTAGTATTAAAATTTGAAACCTATCTTATACATCATTTAGATTGTTCAGTTAACGAACACCATGCAGTTTCATTGATCTCTTTTATTTGGAAATGGGCGTCAACTATTTCTAAAGTTCCTATGCAATGATGCAGATATATGTTGAACTGGTTAGCATTGCTTAGTGTCCCCTGATATATATCTGTCTCTTTGGTCTGATGCCATCAGCGAGGGTATTGGGTCCAAACTGCATCCTCACCAGGATACTGACAGATCAATAGACATCCAGGACATGTTGCCACGCCACTGTCTATTATGACACTAGATCTGGCAGGACGGGTGGCACTCCTCGGAGAATTCCATATCCACACAGAAGAATATTCAGACCACGGACTGACAGGTTACTGCAACTCTATATTCTGTGAACATCAGAACATTCAGACCACGGACTGACATGTTACTGCAACCCTATATTCTGTGAACATCAGCAGAACATTCAGACCACGGACTGACAGGTTACTGCAACTATATATTCTGTGAACAGAAGAAGAACATTCAGACCACGGACTGACAGGTTACTGCAACTATATATTCTGTGAACAGCAGAAGATTCAGACCACGGACTGACAGGTTACTGCAACCCTATATTCTGTGAACATCAGAACATTCAGACCACGGACTGACAGGTTACTGCAACCCTATATTTTGTGAACATCAGAACATTCAGACCACGGACTGACAGGTTACTGCAACCCTATATTCTGTGAACATCAGAACATTCAGACCACGGACTGACAGGTTACTGCAACTGTGTTCTGTGATCAACAGGAAAGTGGGCATCATACTTCCATCCTCACGGATGAGTTGCGTAACTAAGGAAACAACTCCTGTATGACAGATGAGACATTAATGACCTTAGATTTGTGTAGCTATGGTCTCAGAGCGACTTGTACATCTTGACTGCACAAATGAGAAGTCTAAAGCCTGGATTCGTTGGTGAACTGGATAAACAACCCGACAAAGCGAGAAGATACACCAAGATGCTTCTAATTGTTTTCCATACGAGTCACTTCCTGTGCAGCCTAATAATGATCATGAAGTGCGCTCGTGACCGTTATTTTACTTCATATTGAAAGTTTAAAGTCCAAGGTAGAGAATGCTGACAGGACAATACAACAAGAAACGTTTGTTTCTAGGATTGGAGTCGTACAATAATCTGTTTTAGCTAGTGTAAAAGAATAGCATTCTTGAAATGTATGAAGATGTGAACAGATGTCTTCAGAATGATCGACATTAATATGGCATGGCTTCGAATGCTGTACCCGGGTGTGCTCGCTACATAAAGCTGACTTATACATACGTGTGACATGACAACCTACACGGAAGCTTAACAATGCATGTTTAACCCGGCGTATGGACATTCTGTGTGATATAGTTACACGACACTCCGTGGAGGTATCGCGTTCCTCGTCAATTACACATTATACATGTAGGAAGTACAGTGATCTCTTCATTAGTATGTAGAAGGATAACATACAGACACAAATGACCACGGTGTATGCCTATACGTGGAGTGACGGACCAGCACGACCCCAATTTCTTTGATTATGGGCAGAAGCTATTCATGGGTTGAATTTTCCTTGTTAGTGCTTCCAAGAATGGACTTTGGACTAGAACTACCTGGTGCCAAAGCGAGTCCATGTGAACAAGAAACTGCAATACAAGCTTCCAAGTTATTAAAGCTAAAATGTGTTATTAATAATTTTGATTATACGTCTTTCACAAGTAGGCTTATCGGGGGCAAGGAATGGAAGTAAGAGAAGATAAGTGCCAACGCGTATGAAAAGGAAAACAGAACCAAATTAACTATTCATCATAGGATCGTAATCACCGATAATGATTCCACTTTGGGAGTCCCTTCCGCGTTTACGAGAGTTGTAAATCATATTCGGAAAAACGCAATAAATTCGAATGGGATCCATGCATGATAATATCTTGACTGGAACATGTGACCTGCTCGTCACACGGTACAAGGAAGTGTGGGAGGTGCCAGGAGTTTTGGCAGATGCTGGGGAGGAGCAGACGTCAAGTTCAAAGAGGCAGACGTCACTTGAGAAAGTACTCTCAAAGAAAGAGACGTGTGCAAACAGGTACGGTATAAGATATCAGGTAGCGTTATCGGCTACCGTGGAACGAGAGTTGGGGAAACATAATTTTATGATAGGTAATGGTGTAGCGACCAGGGCGTGTAATTTATGACTGGTTTATAGTTTACGAGCGTTTCAAAGGTTTATGACTCCAGTATACGGTCGCTCGTCAGCGGGTAAGAAGGATATAAACTTGGGGTGGAACTGTGACACGATGATAGAGACAGGCAACAGGATTCTCAAACATTTCAGGACAAATTATCGGAGTTGTCTTTAGACATTGCTTCCTGGGATGTCACTGACGTAGACAATAATTGCACGAACAGCTTGGCGTAGGCTGTAGCGGGGTGTTGCACTACTGTGTAGTGGACCCAGTTCTGAGTGGACGGTGCTTTATGTGTTATGTTCAGAGGAAAATAAGGAGGATATATTTGGAGATTTTAGCTCTCGACAATCAATGAGCGTGATGAAAGACAGAATTGAGGATATTTACAGGCTGTACTGGCCTTTTACTCCCCGACGGCCGAAAAAGAAGGAAATTCCAAGGTACACATCTTATATTACTAGCTCGAGATTTCCTCTAGCCTTTCTAATACTGACCGTAACAGACTATTAATATGGTTATCATGGGTATGGTCAGAGGGGAAGACTAGAGGAATCCAGAGGTAACATATTTTAAAAGTATTTTATGAAAATAGTAAATGAAACGTAAACTTATCTAAAAAAAAAATCAAAATAAGCAATATTTGATTTCCACTATTCATATTTCGATGGCATTTCTGTTTCGCAAGCGTATACACGTAGATTCTTGATGACCAGTTTTCATTTGCAAATCGTGTACTAAGTAACGTTAGCTTTCGACCGCGATCATTTCACCAGAAGTCAAACAATGACACCTACAGATAAAACACGCATTATGAGGCTCTGGACTGCTACGAACCATTTGTAGCCGGTTTTAACTGTTATTACACTATTAGCCGAGTTACCTCCAACCAATATTACCAATTAAAAAGAAAATGTATGTACTGACCAGAGACACAGGACCAAGCATGGACACAACATAGTGTGAGAGACATCTGGAATTCCAAGGCCATGTAGGCAGAAATATTGGGACATTATATAGAACTAGTAAGACAATGTATATACATGCGATATAGGCGGTCCCTTATGGAAGCGTAGACTTAACAAATAAAAAGAATAGTGTTTCTTTTGCTATTGCATTGTACACCAGAATGTCCGTCTTTTCGGTAACTGTCCAATACCTAGGCGGTTGAGAGGGGAAATTAAATGATGGTGCATTGGTCCTGGAATTAAAATTTATTAAATATTGCATTATATGAGTACGCTTCCTTGTCTGGCTTGTGGGCTTTATAAACATACTTACTATTCGTTTATTATTATTATTATTATTATTATTATTATTATTATTATTATTATTAATTATTATTATTATTATTATTTTATTATTATTATTATTATTATTATTATTATTAT
>JAUTBZ010159555.1:0-25156 GCA_032361785.1 Lepetodrilus galriftensis | reverse complement strand
TTAAGAGGGCAATTTACGAGATGATAGAAGATAGGATTGCTGAGATGATTTTAGAAGATAAGATTGTTGAGGGAAGTAGTGTGGATATAATCCGTCGGGGGGATGAGTTATATTTTGAGGTTAAGTAGGGTTTTACCTACCTAACTCTTTTTCAAACCATTCAAGAAGTAGTTTTTTATCTTCTTCACTTAGTTTTGCTTCGTCATGGTGGTTAGAATAACTTGGAAGTGGCATAATACCGCTTTTTGTAGTTTGGATACACCTGCTTAATTTTTTTGTTTTTATATCTTTGCTTATAGCTTCCCATGATGAGAAGTTCAGGGCTTTTCTTCCTTCACTTACATGTCCTGCTATCGTCCACATAAATGGTGCTATGTTGCTTGGAATTGTCCATTTTGTTTCGTTTGAGTGGCAGTCATAACAGCTATTTTTTAGTAGAGTCATAACCTCTTTTGGTGCTTTTAATTCTAAGCTTTTATCTATCGGTGGATTTGTTCTCTCTGGTCTGATTAGTTGTATAACTAAAATCAATACTAACATGATTGAGAAGTAAATTTTCATCTATGTCCTTAAGTTTTTTTATATTGTGTCGATATTATAGATAGAAAACCTTATAAAGGAGATTGAGATGAAAAATAAAAGAGTTATTTCAGCAGTTACCGCACTTGGACTTATCCTAGCAGTACAGTTGACATCCCCAAAATCAGATGATGCTACGATGGTACAACTTGTCAATTCAGACTTAGTTTGGCTTACAGTATCTTCTTTCCAAAAGTTCGATAAGCAAGTGCAAGAGTGCACCCAAAATGCTGATTGTGATAAATAATAATTTCCAGTCCATAGGATATGTTATCACAATCTGTAGCAAATAGAAACACCCACTTCAATATACTTCATCATCTTTTTTTTATTGTTACAATTTTAAACCTTTTGCCTCATATATGACGATATACTTTAAAAAGGATCTCCCATGTTTGGCTCATCAGTTAGTTCCCAAAGTTACAATAGTTTTGATTTTAGTATGAAAACTTCTTCAGGCGACAAGATAAATCTCTCCATGTATGATAACAAAGAGGTAAGCATGGCACATTCGAGAGACAAAGGTGTTGAGGCTATGAGCGTATCTCTTAAAGAGGAGTATGGTTATAACTTTTCATATAGTGGAAATGGCATAGATGAACAAGATAAAAAAGAGATAGAAGCAGCACTAAAGAAGATAGAACCACTTTTAAATATCTTTAAAAAAGAGAACCCATCGTTTGAAGATAAAACAAACACAGCGTTTGATATAAACTCACTTTTACCAAAACCCAAAGATGATAACCATCAAAACTTTATAAATGACAAGCTCTTAGACAAAATGGAGGAGATGTTAAAAGCTTTTGATGCCGTTGATGAGATGCGAGAGTTAGCTACAAATGTATTTGATTTGCTGCAAGAGCAGATGGATGGTTTTACTTTGTATGCGTAAGCCATGGATAGTTGCCATGGCTACTTGTTTTACTTTTGATTGATGATATACTCATCAAAGATAAGATCTCCAAAAGTTACTGAGGCTGTTTTGTTTTCATCTATACCGTAGATAGATACAGTTGTCCAGCCTAGAGCATCTGTTTGAGTTGCAGTTGCATAACGGTAAGTGTTTTCTCCAGCTATTTGTGGACGAGCGATATTTACTTTATATGCACCATCTCCTGAATCATTTTGTACTATTCTGATACTTCTTGAACAGTCTGGTTTTAAACCTTTGTCATTTTTACATGTTAGAGTTTGTTGTGAAAGTCCTGTCCCATGTAAAAGTAGTTTTCTTGATATTCCGATATGTTTATCTTCTAGTCTTGTATTTGCATAGATAAAGACATTGTGCCCTACCATCTCAGGAGTATATCTAAGCTCTGCATAAGCTAATCCATCTTTTACAGCAGTTGTTTCAAAAGTAGATACTGCACCATTTGCTATAGTTTGTGATTGGTCTATATATCTATACTCATCACCGATAACATAAGAGACATCTTCTATATTTGATGGTGCACTATCTAAACTAATTAGTGAAAGTTCACTATCGGAATTTACATTTTGTATATCCCAACCACCTAAGTTTTCTGGTTTGTGATTTTTCTTGTTTGCTAGTATGATAAGTGTATCTTTATCTGTTATATCTGTACTTATCTTATCTGCGTTAGCATTTAGTGTAAATAGACCATCTTGTTTGATGAGGTTACCTTTATGCTCTTTTTTTGATTTTGTGATGATAGAATCATAATACTTGTTTTTCAACGTATAGTTGTAAATTGTGTTGTTATTTTCATCTTTTACGATAGTGTTGTTTTCATCTCTTAAAGGTGAGTATGTTTTTACTTTATATATACCCCAGTCATAGTTTATAATTCCATTATTGCTTGATGGTGGTGTTTGATCATCTATCTCTGTAAATGTGTATGTTTGATGTTCATCAATACTACCATCAGTACTTTTGTTAACAGTTGAATGTTGATGTTGATATTTTACTGCACCATTATAAGCATTTGAATAAAGTTTAGGATTATTGACAACCCCAGTTGAGATGTTTGTTCCATCTTGTGCTTTATTTCCATAACTATCAACAACATGGATAACAAACTTATCTATAAATAGACCATTTTCATATCTGCTTCCGATAGGAACTATTGCCATGGAAGAGCTTTTGTTTTTTTCTATAACTAAAGGAACTTTTAACTTAAATGGAGTATCAAATCCTTCAAGGTTTACAGATAGTATAAGGTTTGTTGTACCTGATAACTCTTTTATCTTGAGTGCAACTTTATCACTTGCTTTAACTGAAGTTTTTGGTATCTCATATCTTGGTCCCTCTTCACCTTTGTAAGTTATGAAGTTAAAATATTTTCCTTGAGTTTCACTCTCTTTTTCCTCTGCTTCTAGGATGATACTTGTTATCTTTGTTGTGTCTATCGCTTGGTTTGTATAGATATTTTTGATGTCAAAGTTGATTAATCCAACTTCACTTTTTGAGTAGTAACCTTTTGTTTTGTATATGTCTGAAAAACTTACACTTACTTTAAAAGCATTTTTTGCATCAATTTTTATCGTACCTGTTGTACTATTTTTATCACTGGAAATATTTCCTTTTGCTATATCTGTTTGGTTGTTATCGTTGATAAAACCTCCAGTATTTGGGATTTGTTCCTGAGGATTGTTTGATAAAGGTGAACCACTTTCATCTATCCTATCAGATGTTGAACACCCAAATACCACTATAGATGCTAGCAATACAACGCTATATGAGAAGAGCTTATTTTTCTTCATATTTTATGCTCCTAAAATTTTATTATTTGAACTATTATCGACAAATTAGTATAAAACTTTAAACTATAAATTTTTTTGTTATAATTAATCAAAAAGAGGGTCACATGGGAAGATTTGATGATTTAGCTCAAGAGTGGGATTTAAACCCAAATAGAGTGGAAAGTGCCTTGAAAACTACACGAAAAATAAAAGAACTTATTGATATAAAAGATAAAGATATTTTAGATTTTGGAGCTGGTACTGGGCTTGTGGCTTTTGATTTGTTTGAAGAGGCAAAGAGTGTGACGGCTATGGATAACTCTCAGGGGATGTTGGATGAGATACAGAGAAAGATTGCTACAGCAGATATAACAAACATTACAACTCATCTTTTAGATGCAGACAATGAAAAACTTCCTAAAAATTTTTATGATTTGGTAGTAACTGCTATGACACTTCACCATATCAAAGAGCCGAAAGCATTTATAAAAGATATGAAAGATTCATTGCGAAGTGGTGGGTATTTGGCTATATCTGATCTTGAAAGTGAAGATGGATCGTTTCATACCATGGGAAATGATGATGTAGAGCATTTTGGTTTTGATAAGGAGCAAATTAAAGCATATTTTGAAGAGGCTGGTTTGGAAGTTGTCTATTTAGAGACAAATGAAATCATCCAAAAACATCGTGATTTTCCTATCTTTTTGGCAATTGGAAAAAATGTTTAAAATATTATTGGCTTTTTTATTGTGCCATGGGACACTTTGGAGTGATGAACTTGATAATAAAATAGCAAAGATGATAGTCATTGGTTTTGATGGATATAAGGTAAATAAGAGTGATAATCTTTTTACTTATCCATTAGGAGGGATGATACTTTTTGATAAAAATATTCAAAATCCAAAACAGTTAGAAAAACTTATCTTTAATCTTAAAAGATACTCCAAGTCAAAACTTTTAATTTGTATAGATGAAGAGGGGGGATTAGTTTCAAGGCTTGGAAAGGTAGAAGGTTTCACCAAAACAAAAAGTGCCAAAGAGATAGGTGAAACTTCGGTTGATGAAGCTAAAGATGCTTATGCCAATATGGCAAAGATGTTAAGCTCTGTGGGAATTAACTGCAATTTAGCCCCAAGTGTTGATGTGAGTGTAAACCCTGAAAACAGAGTAATAGTCAAAAATAAAAGATCTTTTTCTAAAAGTCCACATACTGTTGAAATGTATGCTGAGGTATTCATCAAGGAGATGAAAAAAAGGGGTGTTTTGAGTGTTTTAAAACATTTTCCAGGACATGGATCTTCTAAAGGTGATTCACATAAAGGCTTTGTAGATGTGAGTGAAAGTTGGAGCAAGTTGGAGTTGTTGCCTTTTAAAAAACTTATCGATAAAGGGTTAGCAAAGATAGTGATGACAGCTCATATATATAATAAACATATAGACCCCAGTTATCCAGCAACACTCTCTTATAAAACTAACTATGTACTGCTTCGTACAACTTTGGGATTTGATGGAGTTTTGATGAGTGATGATATGCAGATGGGTGCAATTTCAAAACATTATAGCTTAAAAGAGAGTTTAAAACTCACTATTAACTCAGGTGTGGATTTGCTTTTGTTTGGTAACCAGTTGCTTCGTCCTATAACGGTAGAAGAGATAGTTGATACCGTAAAAGCATTGGTTAAAAGTGGGGAGATTGATGTCTCTCTTATAGAAGATGCAAATAAGAAAATTGATAATCTAAAAAAAGGTATATTGTGAGAAAAGTCTATTTTGTTTATGGAGAAGGTGGAGAAGAGTTTATTGAAAAAGCTGAAAGTTGTTCGTATGCTATAGAACATATTTCATATAAAAAGTTTTTAGAAGAAGATATCGATGCTTCATCACATGTAGTTATCGCTGCATCTATATCTGAGATAAAAGAGATTTTTAAACTCTCTTCCCAAAAAGGTTTTTCCGTAGCGATTATCGCACAAAAAGGACAATCTGCTCTAAGAGCTAGTTTTGATATCCCTTCTAAGTTTGAAGATGCCATGGAAGTTGCTTTAGAGAGTGAACCAAAGGTGATGGATATGCTATATGCTGATGATGAGATGGTTCTTTGGTCTGCTCTTTTAGGGGATGCACCTCCTTTGAACTATAAAAATATTGTCTATCTTGACAGCTCATTTTCTGAGAGACTGAAGCGTTTAAAAGAGTCTTTCATAAAGTTTAAAGAGCTTAAAAAAACAAAAGTAAAACTTACAACACAAAAAGGACAGGAGATAAACACTATAGCGTCGGGTATCGTAGTCATCGAACATGATACACACTCTTGTGCCTCTTCTTTAGTTAAAGAGTCGTTATCTGTAAGTGATGGAAAACTTTCTGCACTTTTAGTATCTCCTGCATCTATCATGGATTATGTGAACTTTTTATATATCTCTTTGTTTAAAACTTCTAAAAAAACAGCTTTGCCTGATTCGGTTGGATTTATCAAGAGTGAAGTGTTAGAAGTAGAGTCTGAAGTACCTTTAACATTTGCAATAGATGGAAAAGAGAGTGAAGATAAAAAAACAGTTGTAAGGTTTGAAGTACGAAAACAAGCTATTCGTTTTTCTGCTAGTGAAAAGTTTTGGTCTGGTAAAAAAGAAGATAGTTCAGAAAAAGAGACACTCAAACTTACAGGACTTCCCCTAACTAAAGAGGGAATTGAGTATTCACAAGAAAAGATTCCTTTTTTTACCCATGCTACTGAAGAGAGGTATAAAGATCTTTTTGCAGGACTTAGAGATCAAGGTCGTTTAGAGTCGACATTTGTAACACTTATGGTTCTTAGTACACTTTTAGCTACGGTAGGACTTTTTCTAAACTCCGCATCGGTTGTTATAGGTGCCATGCTTTTAGCCCCTTTGATGCAACCTATTGTTTCTGGCTCTATGGGAGTTTTAAGAAGTGATCAAAATCTTTTGTTAAGCTCTTTTAAAACAGTTGGAATCGGCGTATTGTTGGTTCTTTTAACATCTTCAACAATTGCTTTGATTTTACCATTTGATCATTTGACAAATGAGATAGCTGCAAGATTACATCCTTCTTTGTTGGATCTTATCGTGGCATTGGCTTCTGGAGTTGCTGCAGCTTATGCAAAAAACAATGAAAAGATTATCGGTTCTTTAGCAGGTGTTTCTATCGCTGTCGCACTTGTTCCTCCTATCGCTACAGCTGGAATAGGTCTAGGGTGGATGCAATTTGATATATTTTATCAAGCATTTTTACTTTTTGTGACGAACTTTGTTGGGATTATATTTGCTGCTGCTTTGACATTTTTAGTTCTTGGATATGCTCCTATAAAAAGGGCAAAAAAAGGGTTGAGTTATGCTCTTATTGTAGCTTTTATCGTAGCAATTCCTCTTTATTTCTCTTTTAAAGCCATGGTACTTGATTCACGTATTCAATCCACATTGGAGCATAAACATTATATCCTTGGTGGGAAAGATGTAAAGATTGAGAATGTTTTACTATCTCATGAAGATAGTTTAGTTGTGAAGTGTGAACTTGTTGTTTCTGATACGCTAGATAAGTTTGATTTGTCTCGATTAAAGAGTCAATTAAAAGATGCTATCGATGAAAAGTTTGTATTAGAAGTTGTACAGAGAGTAAAGTTTTAAGACAGAGAAAAGTCTCTGTCTTAATAGGATTAAGAGTGAGATTGTTCTATAACTCCACCTATCTCAATAGTCTGAAGAATTCCTAAACTTTTTAGTTTTTGATAATTTCCATAGTCTGCTGGATTTAAATCTTTTATCTTCTCTAAATCAACTCTAACAAATATACCATCATGTGAAGCTGCTGTATAAAAATACTTCCCATCTTCACTAACTAGTGCAAAGTGAGGTTGCATAAGGTGCGGTTGGCTAGGGTCAAATGCATGTTCTCCTATCTTGATTTGAGCTTTAATGACATAGCCATTTACACTAGAGCTACTAATATCTATAAGAGTAAGATAGTTTGAGAAGTGGTTTGTAACAACTGCTAATTTTTGAGAGTCAGAAAAAACAACATGTGCAGCTCCCAAGCCTTTATGTGTTGCGTCAAGATTTGTCTCTATCATCTTTACCATCGCCATGTTTGATCTATCTATAAAATAGACTTTACCATCTGTTACAGGAGCAACATAGTATTTATGGTCTGGTGTTATATTACCGTGGTGAGTTGCGGGATTTATACCATCTATCGCAGTATCGCTAGCAGATAAAAATGTTGCATCTCCACTTCTTACAATAGTTCCAGTTGCTGGGTCAAACTTTACCTCTGTTACACTAGGTGCAAATTTTGGAGTTAGAGTCAAGTCACTCTGTCCTAGTGCATAAAAAGTTTTTAAATCTTCTGTATTTTGAGGATCTAAAACTCTCTCTAGTGCGTGGAGTTTTGTGGTAAATGTCATGGCTGCACCCGTGTCTACGATTTCAAAGTTTCTGTTTCCTTTGTCTGTGATTTTATACATATCTATCTCAAACATACCTGTTGGAGTTTTGTTTTGGCTTACGATACCAAAATAGTTATCATCAAGCCAAACACCATGTCCACTATAAGTTTTAGTTGCGTCAAATGTAGTACTATCTCCAGCAACTCCAACTATGTTGTCAGTTTTAACATCGATAAGAGCTATGATGGGTCTATGTTTACCTGCCAGAAGGTGTAAGCCATACTTAGCGTTATAAGAGCCTATGGATCTAGGGTTTGTACCTGATAGTTCTAAGTTACCATAAGCGATAGTTTTTGTTGTTTTTGTTCCCTCTTTAAAGTTTATGATGTCAAAGCTATTTGAGTTTTGTGTTCTAACATAAAATTTGTCAGTATCTCCTGCTTTATCGATAGAGTGTGGATTATTACCAATAGTAAAAATTTCATCAACATTTGCATTAAATTGCATATTTTTATAATCAATTCTTACAACACTATTGTGTCCACCTTCTTCACCTCTAGGATTTGCAAAGTAGATATATTTTTTCTCTTTGTCAAAGTAAGTATTTGTATCTAGTGGAAGTACGCTTTTATTATGTTCTACTGTGATATTTCTTGTAAGTGTTATACTTTTTCCACCACTATCTTTTGCTAGGTAGGTTATTGTGTAGTTACCTATTTTTGAAGTGTCGACATTTGAAGTATTTGTTACGATAAGTGTACCATCTTCTGTATCAGTTGCTATAGCACCTAAGTCTGTATATGTAGAACCTAGTTGTAGAGTGATGTTTTTATCACCTGTTAGAGATATTGATGGAGTCTTATTTGTAACACCATTGTTATTTGTAGGTGAAGAAGAGTTATTGCTCTTCCCACTACCACAAGCAGTTAATAAAAGAGCTGTAGTTATAGATAACGCGGTATAGATAAAAGTTTTTTTTGATGACATATTGTTGAAGTTCCTTCTTAATAGATATAATTAATGTTTATATAAAATAAACAATTGTTGATAATATAACAAGCAAAATTAATACAAACTTAAAAAACAAAAAAATATTGTCTTTAGCTTTGTTCTATATATATTGTTAAAATAATTTAATTTATTACTATTATAAAAATAATCAAGTATGTAAATATAAGCCATATCAGAATGTATTTGCAAGAGATATGTTAAAAAGTAAACAAAAAGGTTCTATTGATAAAAAAATTGTATGGAAGATTATTCAGAAGCTGTTCTTAGAATATTTAATTAAATATATTTTATTTTTATTATGAAAAATATAAAAGTATTGTTTAAGGTAATATAAATGTTAATTTGTTACTATGTATGTAAGACATTTTACATTTATCATAGTGTAAGTTTGGTTTATTTGTAATAGGAAATTTACTATTATGGTTATATGATAAAGGTGTTTAATTTTTCTCTAAAGGGGTTATTATGAAATTATTTCTATCGTTATGTCTATTATCAGCTTCTCTTTTTTCGGATGATTTAACTATTGCACTTGATGCACTTAAAAAGAATGATTATAAAGTTGCATTGGAGTCTTTCGAAAGATTAGCAGAAGAAGGAAATATGTTAGCTCAACAAAACTTAGCTGTTATGTATAACAATGGTATAGGTGTTGAGAAAGATGTTGAAAAAGCTAACTATTGGTTTAATTATTTTTCTGAGGAAGATGTTATTTATAACTAATATTTTTTGCCATATCTACAAGCCTTTTAGCATATCCGTATTCGTTATCTTGCCATGCTGCTATGCTTAGAAGGTTTTCTTCGCATGATGTGAAGTCTGCATCTATTGTAGCAGAGTAGGGGCTTTGTATAAAGTCTCTTGAAACTTTTTTGGTATCTGTATAGTCTAAGATGCTTTGTTTCAAACTCTCGTATTTTAATACTTCTAATACTTTTTTTCTATCTGTTTTATTTTCCAATTTGATACTCAAATCATAAAATGTCGTAGCACTTACAGGCACTCTGATACTTTTAGCATATAGTTTTCCTTCCAAGTGTGGAAAGAAAGTAGCTGTAGCAGTTGCTGCTGAACTCATAAGTGGTATGATGTTTTGCGTAGCAGATCTAGCTCTTCTCATATCTTTGGAATAGTGTTTGACATCGAGGAGTTTTTGGTATGCGGTGTAGCTGTGGTACATAGATAACATGGCACTTTTTATGCCAAAATGATTTTGTATGATTGTAAATATTGGAACTATTGCATTTGCTGAACAGCTGGAGTTTGAGATAATTGTTTCATTATTGTAATGCTTATGGTTTACTCCATATATAAAAGTTGGAGTGGTATCACTAGCAGGGGCTGAGATGATGATTTTTTTAGCTCCATTTTTTATGTAAGGTTCGTTTGCCTTCATCGTTAGATGAACACCACTGCACTGTAAAAGAATATCACACGCTACTTTTGGGGGTTCTTTTTGACTATAGAGTTTCACACCATCAAGTGTTGATGTTGATTTGCCATAGATGGAGTCATTTTCATAGAGTTGTTTCATCTGTTTGATATCGTATATATCGTTGATGCCCACGAGTTCAAATGCTTTATCTTCAAGTATGATTCTTGCAGCACTTCGCCCAATTCGACCAAATCCGTTTATAAATATTTTTATCATTTTCTCTTATCGATTTGAAACTTTTGAGGCTCAACTGTGATGTCTGTCATGATAGTTCCCTCTCTTTGGTTTAAAACATTTTCAACGATATTTGCTATATCTTTTGGTTCTATGTAACAAAGAGGGTCTTTTGTTGGTTGAAAATGTAAATCATCGAAAAATGGCGTATTTGTTATATCTGGATTGATATTTATCACTTTGATACCACTTTTTCTAGCCTCTTTAAAAAGAGAAGTTCCAAAGTGTTTGAGACCTGCTTTACTTGCTCCATAAGTTGCACCAAAAAGGGCTGGTTGTATACCTGAGATAGAGTTTATATTAAAGAGGTAACCACTGTTTTGTTTCAACTCTCTTAAGTAGAGTTTTGTAAGTATCATAGGAGCTGTTAGATTTAAGGCTATCATATTTTCAATTTGTGAAAAACTAAGCTCTTCATGAGGAGCAAAGTAGCCGATACCTGCTGAGTTTATAAGTATACTAGGGTTATGCTCTTTTAGTTTTTTTATCTCACCTATATCTGTTAAGTCTATTTGAATTTTAGTGAAGTTCTCACTCTTTATCTCACACTTTTCAAAATCTCTTGCTAATGCGATAACATGATATCCTAACTCTAAAAGTTTAACGCAACATGCTTTACCTATTCCACTAGACGCTCCAGTTACAACAGCATTTTTCATAACAATTTCTCTAAATGTGGATATATCAAAGTGTGTACCTCTTTTGGGGTTAAAATAGTATCGGAGATTTTATCGGAAACTATCTTGTAAATCTCTATATTTTCTTTATCTATAAACTTTTTACTAGCTTGATAAAAGCCGAAACTTTCCATATCTATGAGAGTGTTTTTAAAGTTGTTTGGATTGTTTTGTGGAGTATCAACGCAGGTTAATGTTTCTCCTTTATTTGATAGATGTATAACTTTTTGACTGCTTTTATCGATGATTTTTTTTATTGTATGAAGAGTACCTATCTCATGGTTTGTGCTCGCACAGATACCGATGTTTATGATACTTCCATGGGGTTTGATATAACTAACAGCCATGGCACTTTGTATCTTTCCTATGCCTGATATGATAAGTGTTGTATTGTCATTTTTAAATAGTGGAAAATAGTTATCTTCACTTTTTTTAAGGTTTAAAAATTCGATGATTGGATTTGCTTCACTTTGAAGTGCTGTTACGATGTATCTCATTGAGACATCGTAACATACTTATACTTTATCTGTAGCTTTTAAGTAGTTATTTAAGATAAGTTTGAGATAAACTTTATCTGCTGAGTTTATCAGTACTTCATCAAAATCTCTTCTTGTTTGGTCATCTACAATAGAATCAAAACTTCTAAAAAGTAGTAGAGTAGTTGTCTCTCTATCTTCTATAGTATCAAACAAGTCACGCATATCTAAATCAACTATCTCTTTATCAACCATGATAACTTTATAGTTGTTCTCTTTTACTTTTTGTAAAAATTGTGCTGTAGTTTCAGAAATTGATACTTTTGTATAGAGTTGTTTTAGTACTTTTTCAAATATCTTTGATTCTACTGTACTCTTTTTATATATGAGTATATTTTCTCTATCATTTTCAATCTCTAACTCTTTTTCACTCAAGTCTGCCTCTTTTTTTATCTCAACTTCCTCTTTTTCTGTTTCAAATACATTGGATGTTACTAAACTTAAATCATCTTGTTTATCAGTTGATACTGTGATATCCATCTTTTTATCCTTTTCATTGTAGACACCATATTTTATGGCAATTTCTTTGATTTGTTTCTCTTTTGTTGGCTTAGGAAGATAATCATCCAAGCCATTGTTCAAAAACTTTTCTCTATCACCTTTCAGGGCATTTGCAGTTAAAGCAATGATTGGGATGTGTGAAAGTTTTTCACGCTCTTCATAGGCTATGATTTCTTTAGTTGCACTTACACCATCAAGTACAGGCATTGCAATATCCATAAATATGATGTCAAAATCTTCCTCTTTTCTTGCCTCAACTGCTTTTTGCCCATTTTCAACTATGGTTGTATCGAAGTTTAGGTTATGTAGAATTTTTGAGATAAGTTTTTGGTTTATTTCATTGTCTTCTGCTACAAGAACTTTATACTTCTCTTTTCTTGACTCAGTTATGATGTTTGTGGCTATAAAGTCGCTTTTATTCTCTATAGTGTGTAGCTTTTTAACAAGTTTAGAGATACCTAGTGGTTCAAAAGTGGCAAACAATCCTTCTGAAGAGTTATCTTTAAAACGAGCTCTATCTTTGGTTTGTGAGATAGTTAAAATTGGGATATTTAACTCTTTTAAAAGGTTATAATCCTCGTTATTTAGAAGCTCTTTTTGTACGATGAAAAGGTTGATGTCTTCTAGTGTACTTGGGTTACTTAACTTTTCTACAGTTGCAACTTTTGTATCTCCAGTAAGATAGCTTATAGTAGGTTTTAAGTGAGCTATAAGTCTACTTTTACTCTCAACGCTTGTGATGATAAGTGGGTTAAAGTGTCTAAATTTATTGTGGTATACAGTTTTTAGAGGTTTTTGTTTTTTAAACTCTAGTGTAAAGTAAAAATTACTACCAGTATCAACTTGGCTTTGAACTTCAAGTTTTCCACCCATAAGTGCTATATAGTTTGATGAGATAGTAAGACCAAGTCCTGTCCCTCCAAACTTTCTAGTGATAGTAGAGTCTGCTTGGCTAAATGCGTCAAATATATCTTCCATATCTTTTGCATTTATACCAACACCAGAATCGCTTACTTCAAAGTATACTTTTTCTATCTCAGGATTACTTACAGTTTGTTTTTTAACTACGATTGAGATTTGTCCATTTTCTGGTGTAAATTTCATCGCATTTGAGATAAGGTTTAGTAGAACTTCTCTTATCTTTGTAGCATCACCTAGTAAGAAATTATCAAAGTTTGGATCCATAAATAGTGATAAATTTATCTTTTTCTTTTCAGCTTTTGCCATATAAACATCGATGATATTCTCAAACTCTTCCACTGGTGAAAATAGAATCTCATCTATCTCTATCTTTTGGCTCTCTATCTTGGAAAGATCTAGGATATTGTTTATGATTTCTAAAAGGTTATCAGTACTTTTTTGGATGATATCAACATACTCTTTTTCCTCTTCTTCTAATGAGCTATTTTTTAAAAGATCAGTAAAACCTATGATACCATTTATCGGTGTTCTTATCTCATGGGACATGTTGGCTAAAAAGATACTTTTTGCGGCATTTGCTCTCTCTGCATTTTTCTTCTCAACTGCTATCTTGTCTACACTTTTTTCTACTACAGAGTAGGTTTTTTCTATACCTTCTGTCGTACCTAAATCAATCGCTTCTTCTATAAGTCCATATTTGACTATCTTGTTAAGAAGTTTTTCTAAGCCTTTAGTATCATAAAGGTATTTATATAGTTTTTTGTATAGATAGAGCATATAAAGAGATAAAAGTGTTAAAAGTCCTAAAAGTCCCATTCGTATCTTTGAACTGTTTTTTTGTACGGCTAGTTCACTCTGCATATCTTCGTAGAGTTTGTTTGCAAACTTGTTTATATATATCATTTTATCTGTTTCATAAGAAAACCACTTGATAGGTTCTATTGTGGCTGCACTGTTTTGTAAAAGATCTCTTTTTATCTTATCACTCTCTTTGATGGCTTTTATAAAATCTTCTTCTTTAAGTATATTATTGAGTGATTTTTCTGACTGAGGCATAAGTGTTTGAAATGAAGATGCCATGGTATTGTTTTTAAAAGTATCCATCAAAAAGAGTTTGTTTGTCTCCTCTTTTTTATTTAGGATATTGATGACTAAGTCTCTTTCATTGGCGATAGATTTTATAAGATTCATAGCATTTATAAAGTTACTGGATAAGTTGTCTACTTTGTAGTTAATTGATGCAGATAAGCTATTTTGAACTTTATGTAAGATGTTTGTATTGATGCCATCGTAGTATGAAAAAACTTTATTAAAATCACTATTTCGTTTATCAACATTGTTGCGTTGTTTTTGAATTTTTTTGATACCTTCGATAATTTTTAATCCATTGATATCATTTGTGCTAGAGCTGTTAAAATTGAGTATACTGTTTATCGCTGTGTTTGTAGATACTCGTTGCTCTTGTAGTAGCTGTTGTATCTTATCGTTTTGATTTATAAGAAAAAGAGCACTAAGTCCTCTCTCTCTTGCTAAGTTGATAGAAAGCGTTTTAAGTGCTTTTGTACTTCTTATCGTTTTTTCTAAGTTTTCCGTGCTTTGATATTTTTTGTATGAATCATACAAAAAATATAGCGAAGTTAGTGTTAGTAAAACAATCGGTACGATTGTAATAAGTCTTAAATTCCATTTGATTTTCATAAAAAATATTCTCCAAAGTCTTTATAATGCTGTTGCTTCAAGTTGTTCTTCTAGCAAATGTATGTTTTTTTTGAGTTTTTGTACATCTTTTACGATATTTTCATTCTCTTGTTTTATACAATGCTGTCTGATAGTGATTGCATCCTCTATTATAGCATTTAGGTTTAAAATTTCTGCGGAACTTTTAATTTTTACTAAAGCATAGTTTATTTTATCAAAATCTTTTGTTTTGATAAATTGTTCAATAGTCTCTATACTCTCATTTGCATCTTGAATAAAATCATTTAAAAGCTCATATTCGTCTTCTTTATCCAATCCCAAAGAGGTGAGTGCTATGGTAGTTTTATATGTGTCACTTTTTGGTTTCTCTACTATCTCCATCTTCTCTTCTTTTTGATGTTGTTTTTCTTCTTTGTTCTCTTCTTGGTGAACTTCATCTATCTCTATATCTGTATTAAAAAGATTCTTTAGTGTACTTTCAAAAGATGGATGTTCACTTTTTTCTAATGAACCATCAGTTTGAAAGTTTGTATTTGCCTTTGTTTCTTCTCTGTTTTCTTTATCTAGTTCTAATTTTTCTTCTTTAACTTCTTTTATCATTAAAGGTTGTTCAACTTGTGGCATCTGTGGTATATCAAGAGCTTTGTTCTCTTCTTGATTAAATATATTTAGTTTAAAAGTTGGTTCAGTTTCATCTTTGTTGACGGTATCAATCTCTTTTATGTCACGCTTGATTTGTTTTATGATTTTACTATTGTCTTTTGGCTTTAATAGTTGCTCTTTTTCTTGCATGTTCTCAGTTGTGATCTCTTGTTTCGCAGTTATTTCTTCTTTTTCAATTACCTCTTTTTCCTCTTGAACCAAATCTGTTTTTAAAAAATCAAGTTTAAAACCACTCTCTGAAATAGTCTCTTTATCAGATATATTTTCTTCTACACTATTTGTATGTAAGCTACCTAAAACAAAATTTTCTTCTACTTTTGGTTCTACTTTCTCAAGTGATGATTCATTTGTTGTTGAAAATATATCTAATGTCTCTTCTTTTTTCTTTTCTACTTCTAGTTTAGGTTCTTCATTTAGAAGGTTAAAGCTAAAAGTATCGTTTAGGTTTTGTGTTTTATCATCTTGAATTTTAAGTAAAAAGCTTGTTTCTTCTTTTTCTATGGATTCTGGTTCTTTAGTGGTAACAGGTGTATTATCATTATCCATAGTTTTAATCGTAAATCCACCTATCTCTTCTTGTGTAGGAGTTACATCTTGTTGGAAGATATCTAGTTTAAAATCTTCTTCTATTTCTTGAGTTATTTTTGGCTCTGTTGTCAATAGTTCAGATTCTTTTATATTGGCAGATGTTTCATTTGTATCCATATTTAATATAAAACTCTCTTCTTTTTTCTCTATTTTAGATGGTGGAGTTTCATCAATCAAAAAGTTACTTTCTACCTTTTCTTGCAGAGGTTCTGCTTTTTTTATCTCTTTTTCTTCTGGCTGTTTTGAAACTAACCCACTAAGACTAAAGCCACCAAGAGCTTTTTCAAGCTTCTCTTCACTCTTTGGAATTCCTGATATCTCATGGAAGTTGTCGCTGATGAGTTTGATACTATATAGTTTGTTGATACCTGCTATCTCATGGGCTAAGTGTACCTCTTTGATGGATAAGTCTATCTTTGCTTCTTGCCCACTTTTAAGTGTCACAAGTGCTGTTTTATTTGCCGAACCACTGTATAGTACAAAATCAATCCAGTTAAAGTTTGCAAAATCGTAAATATATCCCTCTTTGTTAACAAGAAGAGTAGCAAAATCACTCTGCATAGATAAAAAATCTCCGATATCTTCATATCCTAAAAAGCCTAGTGTGTGTGAACTCATGCCCAAAAAGTTGTACTTGTCATCGTAAAGTATCATAAATTTTTCCTCTTTATATTAAATCTTTTTAAGACTTTGAGCAATTTTCGTGCCAACAACTCCTTCTAACTCTTTTAAAGTTGCTTTCTCAATATTCTCAAAAGTTTCAAAATATTGCAACAGTTTTCTTACAGTCGCTTCACCAACTCCCTTTTTTGATAAAAGAGAGATTTTACGGTCGCTTTTTAGCTTCTGTTTTTTGAAAAAGGTGATAGCAAAACGGTGCGATTCGTCTCGGATGTTTTGTATAAACTGAAGCCTTTTATCACTATGACTTAGTTTAAACTCCCCATCTTTGGTGTAGATAAGATCGTTTGCCTTACCTTTTGCACGCATCGATTTTGCATCTCTTTTCTCTTTTGCAATTGCTATAATATCGACATCAACTGCTTTTTGTTTAACTATTTTGAGGGCTAGTTTTAACAAAGTTTCTCCTCCATCTATCACCATCAAATCAGGTGGAGGATTTTTATCAAAACTCTCAACTCTTCGCGTGAGAAGTTCTCTCATCTGTGCGTATTCGTCTTTGGCTTCAAGGTTATAGTGTCGGTAATATTTTTTTATAAATTTTTCGTTCCACTTTATAACTCCTCCAACTGTTGCTTGTCCCATCATGTGTGAGTTGTCGTAACCTTCTATATCAAATGGAGTTTTTTGTAACTCAAAAAGTTCTTTTATTTGAGTTAATATCTCTGTGTTGTTTGTAGCTTTTTGGATGCGTAAAATCTCTAAGCCATTTTTATAAGTAAGTTCTGTAAGTTTTCGTCTTTCTCCTATTTTTGGGATGAGTATATCTACTTTTTTGTGATACGTTTTTTCTATAAACTCTTCTATCAAAGAACTAGCTTCAAACTCTTCAAATAGTAAGATATTTTTAGGTAAAAAAGGTATCTCTTTTTGATAATACTCTAACAGCAATACTTTATAAAGTTCGTTTTTGTCAAAACCGTTATCTGACTTGAAGTGTGCAAAGGAGCTTGACGTAACTTTCCCTCCTCGTATAAAAAGTCTCACTCCCACAGCTCTTAGTTCATCGATAGCTACACCAAAGATATCAAAGTCTTCTAGTTTTGCAAGGTCAACATGGGAGAGGATATCTGCTTTTTCTATCTTTTTTATGTTGTCTCGAATGGTTGAAGCCTCTTCAAACAGAAGTTGCTCACTTAAGCTTAACATCTTTGTTTCAAGTAGTTTGGTTAACTTTTTACGGTTTTGTATAGCTTCCATGGCAAGTTGAACTATCTTTGCATACTCCTCTTTTGTTACTTTTCCTTCACATGGGGCAAGACACTTTTTTATCTCATAAAATAGACAGGCTTTTTTACTTTTTAAAGAGCCTTTTTTTTGAACAAGAGGAAAAATATCGTAGACACTTTTTAGGATTTCATTTGCTGAGGTTGAAAAAGGTCCGAAGTATTTTATCTTTTTTCCTTTTATCACTTTTCTTGTTATCTCAAATCGTGGAAAATCCTCTTTTAAATCTATAAAGATGTATGGATAAGTTTTATCATCTCTAAGAAGGATATTGTATTTTGGTTTGAGTTGTTTGATGAGGGAGTTTTCAAGAATAAGTGCGTCATGTTCGCTTTCAACGATGATGTACTCTAACTTTTTTGTCTGTTCTATCATAGAAGCGATACGACTTCCTAATTTGGCACTTGGTCGAAAGTAGCTTGAAACTCGCTTTTTTAAATCTTTTGCTTTTCCAATGTAAAGAAGTCTGTTGTTCTCATCAAAGTATTGGTAGACACCAGGTTTGTTTGGTAGTAGGGCTATCTTTTTGTGTAGTTTCATCACTGTTGTTTTATCGTCTGTTGTATCTTTCTAAAAAGATCTTGTAGCTCTGAGTTGTTGCTTAGTATCTTAAATTCTCCGCTAGATCGTTCTGGGTAAATAAACTCTCTTTTGGTACTTTTAGGTGGTGGAATTTTGTTACTTACAAAGGATTTTATTTCAGTAGCTTCTATAATCTTGCATTTTACATCAATATCTTTAATTTTTTTTAATAAACTCTTTATTAAATTATGCTTATAATTAAACTCCATTTTAAGCCCTGGGTGGTTTAGAACAAAAAAGAGTGTATTGTTTTTGATATATGTAAACATCACGGCTTTTGATAAGTGTGGTGGTAGACAAGAGATGAGTTTATCGATACAGCTTTTTTGGATAATTTTAGAATTTTGAGGTTTATGTATAAGATGAGAAATAATATCTTTTGCCGTTTTCATGTGATTATTATACCTATTTTACTTGTATTTATGATGGGGTGTGGGTATAAAAATGCACCTGTGTATGTACCAAAGGTAGAGAAAAAAGTATGAAAATTTATGATGCGATTATAATTGGTGCAGGGATTGCTGGGTTAAATGCTGCCACTTCGTTTGAAGATGAGGATGATATCTTGGTTATCTGTAAAGATAACTCATGGGACTGTAATACGTTTTATGCCCAAGGTGGAATCGCAGTACCTTATGATGAAGAGGATATCCCTTTACATATCGAGGATACGCTAGAAGCTGGTGCAGGGTTATGTGATAAAGAAGCGGTTGAAGTGCTTTGTCGTGATGGACGTGTTGCTGTGGATGATTTTATCTCTCGTGGATTTGAGTTTGATGGTGATGAGAGTGGAAAGTTACACTACACCAAAGAGGCGGCACACTCAAAAGCTCGTATTTTACACGCTGGTGGAGATGCAACGGGACGGCACATGCACCACTTTTTGATGAAAAAAAATAGCCATGGGCTTTTATATAACTCCACGGTAACTGATCTTTTGATAGAGGGTGATGTCTGTTATGGTGTTCGAGTTCACCATAAGGGAATTTCGAGAAATTATTATGCGAAAAATACCATCATCGCTAGTGGAGGGGTTGGTTCTATCTATGAATTTCATACAAATGCTCGTTCTATCAGTGGTGAGATGCAAGGTTTGTTACTTGAAAAAGGTGGCGAACTTCGTGACATGGAGATGATGCAGTTTCATCCGACTGTTTTTATCCACAACAAAGGTGCACGAAAACAACTTTTAACCGAAGCTTTAAGAGGTGAGGGTGCATGGATAGTTGATGATGATAACAAGAGATTTTTGTTTGAGTATGACGATAGAGGACCTTTGAGTCCTAGAAGTATCGTTAGTCGTGCTATTTTTGATTGGAAACATCGAATGGGAAAGCAAGTTTTTTTAAATTTACAAAACTTTGAAGAGGAGTTCTTTAAAAAGAGATTTCCTACTATTTACTTTAATATGAAAGATTTAGGATTGAACCTTCCTCATGACAATGTCCCAATCTCTCCAGCATTTCACTATGCCATGGGAGGTATCAAAACTGATTTGGATGGTAAAGTTCCAAACTTTAAAAACCTTTATGCTGTGGGTGAAGTGGCTTCAACAAGGGTACACGGAGCAAATCGTCTTGCTTCAAACTCTCTTTTAGAAGGTTTGGTTTTTTCTAAACGTGCGGTTTCTTCTATAAAGAAAGAGAAGTTTGAGTTAGATCCAAAGTGGTTTAGCGAAGAGGAAGAAGTTTTAGTAAAAGAGGGTGATAAAGCACTTAAAAACCAATTAAGACTTTTGATGTGGGAAAATGCAGGGATTGAGAGAAATAGTAAATCTTTAGAAGAAACTTTAGAAAAAATTGAGAAGATGTTACACACTGATATAGGTAAATTGTTAAGATTACGTTTAAAAACCTCAAGAAATATCGTGCAAAGTGCGATATACAGAAAAGAGTCTTTAGGGGCTCACTATTTAACACAAGAGAAGGATTAGTTATATGAGATTTATATTTGGATTATTGTTTGCGACTGGATTGTTTGCAAGCGGAACAACAGAGGCTGTCACTCACGCCAGCCATGCCCTGACATGGGAGTGGATAGGGATTGTCTCTTTTATTATATTTTTAGTAGGTTACTATTTTATAGCAACCGAAGAGAAGTATCATATAAACAAAGCTAAACCAGCCCTATTTATCGGTACTTTTATGTTTATGCTCATAGGTGTCTATTTTGCGATAAATGGCTTAGATAAACAGCCTTTGCATGATGAAGTGAAACATCTTATACTTGAAATCGCTGAGATATTCTTTTTCCTTTTTGTTGCGATGACTTATATTGAAACATTAATTGAGAGAAATGTATTTGAATCGATGAAATATAGCCTTATTTCAAAGGGTGCGAGTTATAAAAGACTTTTTTGGCTTACAGGTATCTTAGCTTTTTTCATATCTCCAGTAGCAGATAACATGACAACGGCATTAATCCTTTCAACCGTACTTTATACAATTGATAAAGAGAATAAAGCATTTTTAGTACCAGGAGCTATAAACATAGTTGTTGCTGCCAATGCAGGTGGAGCTTGGAGTCCATTTGGAGATATCACAACGCTTATGGCATGGACAGCTCAAAAAGGTGAGTTTTTAGACTTTTTGTCACTTTTCCCAGCATCTATCATAGGATGGGTAGTAACTGGAGTATTGCTTAGTCGTTTTGTTCCAGAGGGACAACCTCACTTTGATGCGGAGACTATGCCAAAACCTGTTTTAAAAGATGGAGCTAAAGTGGTTATCTGGTTAGGTGTTTCTACTATAGCATTTGCTGTTTTAGGACATCAGTTTTTCCATATTCCTGCTATGTGGGGTATGATGTTTGGACTTTCACTTTTGAAGTTGTTTGCTTATAAGATGAAACAAACTCCAAACCAGACTACTTTTGATGTTTATGGAAGCATGAGACATGTTGAAAATGATACTCTTCTTTTCTTCTTCGGAATATTAGCAGCTGTTGGAGCACTTCACTTTTTAGGTTTCTTGGAGTATATCACAGCGTTATATGGTGTTATCGGAAATACAGCTGGAAATATCGCAGTAGGGTTTTTATCAGCAATTGTGGATAATGTTCCAGTTATGAGTGCAATATTGAAAGCCAATCCTGATATGGACTTAGCACAATGGCTTCTAGTAACGTTGACAGCTGGTGTAGGTGGAAGTATGATAAGTTTCGGTTCAGCTGCAGGAGTAGGTGTTATGGGACGTATGAAAGGTGTTTATACGTTTTCTGCTCACATGAAGTACTCTTGGACTATTGTAGTTGGTTATATCGTTTCTGTTATCGTCTGGTATGTGCAGTTCCAAATATTAGGCTTTTACTAGGCTTGAAGCAATATTTAAATAAAATGGCTTTAGCTTATTTAAAATAGCTTTTTAAGGAAGAAGATGAAAAATGTACCAATAATCGTTTTAGATTTTGGCTCGCAGTATACACAGTTAATCGCGAGAAAGTTAAGAGAGAGTGGGGTTTACTCTGAGATAGTACCCTACAATGAAAAGATAGAAGATATCAAAGCTAAAAATCCACAAGGAATTATCCTTAGTGGAGGTCCCGCTTCTGTATATGCCAAAGAGGCGTATCATCCAAGTCCTGAGATATTTGAGTTGGGACTTCCCATGCTTGGTATCTGTTACGGTATGCAACTTATAACTCAGCACTTTGGTGGAGTTGTAGTACCTGCTGACCACCATGAATATGGTAAAGCAGAGTTAGAGTTTATGGATGAGTGTTCATGTGAGATTTTTAACGATACTCCAAATGGTCAGACTGTTTGGATGAGCCATGGTGATCGTGTAGATATGCTTCCAGATGGTTTTGAAAAGATAGCAAGAAGTGAAAACTCTCCTTATGCAGCAATTGCTAACTTAGATAAAAAGATATATGCGTTTCAGTTTCACCCTGAGGTGTATCATACAGAACACGGTTCAAAACTTCTAAAAAACTTTGCAAAATATATCTGTGATGCTGAAAGTACATGGAACATGGGAAGCTTTGCAAAAGAGCAAATCCAAAAGATAAAAGATAAAGTCGGTGATAAAAAAGTCCTTTGTGGTGTGAGTGGAGGAGTTGATAGTACAGTTGTTGCTACACTTTTACACGAAGCTATCGGAGAAAACTTGATACCTATCTTTGTAGATCAGGGACTTTTAAGAGCAAACGAGCGTCAACAAGTGGAAGATATGTTCAAACAACATCAGATAAATCTCACAACAGTAGATGCAAGTGAAGAGTTTTTAGACAACTTAAAAGGTATCACAGATCCTGAACAGAAACGAAAAATTATCGGTGAAACTTTTATAAAAGTTTTTGATAGAGAAGCTAAAAAATACGATGACATCGAGTTCTTAGCACAAGGTACACTCTATACCGATGTTATAGAGTCAGTATCGGTAAAAGGACCTTCAAAGACTATAAAATCTCACCACAATGTTGGAGGACTTCCTGATTGGATGAGTTTTGAGTTAATCGAGCCTTTGAGAGAAATCTTTAAAGATGAGGTGAGAAAACTAGGACTTGAACTTGGTCTTCCAAAAGATATGATAGGTCGTCATCCTTTCCCTGGACCTGGACTTGCTATAAGAGTCATGGGCGAAGTTACAACAAACGAACTAAGACTTTTAAGAGAATCCGACACAATCATGCAAGAAGAGTTAAAAGCTGCTGGTTACTACGATAAAGTATGGCAAGCATTTACCGTTGTACTAAATGTTAAAAGTGTAGGTGTCATGGGCGACAATAGAACTTATGATAACACTGTTTGTGTTCGTATGGTTGAGTCCGTTGATGGTATGACTGCGACATTTGCTCATATTCCTCATGATTTGTTAGAGAGGATGAGTACTCGAATCATCAATGAAGTTGATGGTATTAATCGAGTTGTTTATGATATAACTTCTAAACCTCCTGGGACTATAGAGTGGGAATAAACTTAGTCAGTAAAGCTAACGCTTCTACTTTCTAAGTTTATAGATAAAAGGATTTTTATTTTGATTTATATACTAAGTGAAAAAAAGTATAAAGATGCTTCAAATCTTCCAGTTATCCTCATCAAATATATCTCAAAAAATATAGATTTAACCCCTTACGATGCTATTATCTTTAGTTCGAAAAATGGTGTTATAGCCATAGATAAAATTACTCATGATTGGAAACAAATTCCTTCCTATTCTATAGGTAGTGGAACTTCTAAAGAGATAGAAAAAAGAGGTGGTAAGATAGTCTATGAATCGAGAAGTTCTTATGGGGATGACTTTGCTTCTGAGATACGAGAAAAGTTGGCAGGGAAGAAGGCTCTTTTTTTGAGAGCGAAGGTTGTAACTTCTAGTTTAAATACTATTTTACAAGATGCTGGAGTAAAACTAAAAGAGGAAGTTGTTTATGAAACGGTTTGTTCAGAGTGTGATACTTTACAAACTCCTCCCAAAAATTCTGTTATTATCTTTTCTTCTCCCTCCACTATAGAGTGTTTTTTCAAATGTTTTTCATGGCAAGAGAGTTATAAAGCAGTGGTAATAGGCGATAAAACAGCTTCATATATGCCAAAAGAGTTACCTTTTGAAATGGCTTCAAAACAAAGTATCCCATCTTGTGTCGAACTTGCTAAAATTTTAAGCAAAAAAGCACTATAATTAGAACAGCCTAAGTGGTTCGATTACCATACAAACGAGGGTCCGACACAGTATTTTTAGTTGGAGTTGTACTCTTTTTGGTGTGTGGCGATTTTTATTGCCCCTAAAGAAAAGGTCGCTCCTGATTTGTAGCTTATTAGGGCTTACATCTTAAATGGAACGGCCACTTGGGTTTTATACTTTAGAGCAATCTAAAGTATTTTTTAGAAAAAACTTCATACTCTAAAAACTATCTTAAATCTTATAAATCCTACTGACTTATGGTACAACTTTTGCTTAGTATCATAGTTATATAAAGGGATTGTCATGGTTATTGAAAAAACAAATTTAGATAATAAATATATAACCTTCAAAAAAACAGAACCAATCTCTATCTCTCAGAGCGTGATTGATGAAGCAAAAGCGTTAGCAAACCATGCTCCAAGTGTTCTTATATATGGTGATAAAGTTGTTGGTTTAGAAGAAGAGACGATTTTAGACTTGCATCAAAATTTTACTGGTGATATACACCAATATGAAAATCTTTTTATTGCTACAGATGACGCTAAAAAGTATATGGATAACCTAACAGACTTTGTCATGAATGATTTAAATGTTGCTAATGCTGATAAAAATAGTGATGGTATCTTAACAGTCTCAGAGCATATAGATACAAAAAGTGTATTGCTTCATAACATGATAGTAAAAGCTAGAGATATTTTAACACCTAAAGAGTTAGAAGCGTTAAAAAATGATTCGACTATACATGTTAGTGTAGATGAGATAATCGATGAAAATATACGGTTTGATAAAGATAAAGATGCAAAAGTTAGTGTTGATGAGGTAAAAGATGGACTAGATGCTGGTGATAAAGGTAGTTTGGATGGTGTGCTAGATACTTTATATAAACAGTTAGAAAAAATAGAAAAACAGATACAAGCAGTTCAATCTAAAGGTTTTAATGAATCGGCTCTCCAACAACTTGAGATGTTGAACTTAGAAAAAAGTTCTGTTATGGCAAAAATACTTGATATATTAAAACCAAAAGGTAAGTGATGATAGCTGTTTCAAATCTAACAACAAACCAGTTTCAATACAAAGCAAAACAGACAAAAGATTCA
>JAUTBZ010159544.1:0-11059 GCA_032361785.1 Lepetodrilus galriftensis | reverse complement strand
TGAGAGAGAGCGAGAGAGAGAGAGAGAGAGAGAGAGAGAGAGAGAGAGAGAGAGAGAGAGAGAGACCTATTAACGTAGTACTCACATAAATAGATGCACATGACATTTTAAAGAAATATTTTCATCATCTATTTAATTTGGTTTATATTATGATTGAATCATAATATTATTTAATGCATTTTCATAACGCATTATGTTAAGAAATGTTAGTACATGTACTTGTAATCATAGAATTTCATCTGAAACATGCTGATGGCATTAATTATAATATAAATACTGAAAATGTATCCTGTAGTCTATATATATATATATATATATCCAATCAAGTTATTTGGAATGCGTGTCATTTTCTAATGTGTTGTATATCAATACGATCGTTAAAACAAGTGACACTTCTAATAGTCTTACTCTATAACGTATTAATCTTATGTCACATTCTTATATCATTATGTCACATTTGTATGTCACATGCATATTCATGACACATTCGCCAATTGAAACCATAATTATACCTTCGTGAAATGCACAAGTAATGAATGTGTTTATTCAAGATGAAATGAATATGATACAAGTTATTGTGTATAACGTAAATGATATTAATTATGTGTTTACAGATGAGCCTAATTGAAAATATCTTGTTTTGTTTCATTTCAAAGCCTTTATAGGCATTCTATATAAATATTATATATTCGATCAAGATTTATATATATATGCCCGTAATGTTAATTAGATTTGACGTATGATAGATGTGTTATTAGGCCATGTGGCAGATGTCCCTCTACAGACACAGACACAGACACACAGACACAGACACAGACACAGACACAGACACACACATACACACACACACACACACACACACACACACACACACACACACACACACACACACATAATATAACTTACATTTAAACTTAGAACTATTTACTTTCACCCTTTGATCCTTGCTTATAGTATGGATAGTCTAGTAGGCTTGTGACATATTAAGGATATACGTTTGCAGAAAAATGTCAAAATAATAAGCAGATATCTTCAATATAGCCTACCCATTGATTTTTCTTATGTTTGTATATTTATTCATATTTTATATTTCTGTTTTATTGAAACGGTCTCAGAAACATCCTGTCAGAAACAAATATGATATAGGGGAGAGCAGGGTAGCCTAGCCTACTAGTAGCGCGCACCCCTTATATTAACAATATTACGCGATTACATTAACTACCGGTGCACACACGTTAGAAAGTAGATCTAAGAAATTCTTAGAAATTATTCTTAGAAATAATTAGAAGTATATTTCACGAATCTACAGTAGATCTAAACTAGAACTTGGAAGAATGTGTGAAATATGCAAAATACTAAACTGTGTTCCTTAGAGATGTTTTGAAAAACATTGATCTACAAAATCTTAAACCCAAACTGCAATATTTGAAATATTTGTTGGACTAATAATTTGATTAAAAGCAACTTATTCTGGCACCGGAGAAATCCTTTAATTATAAATTACCTGTATGATTGGAAATTGGCATGCTTGAATATAGTAATATATAATAGTACATAGTTGAAGGAATACATGTCTTACATAATCATTATGGTATACAAAATAAATATTTATAATAATGGTGAGTTATTTAGGCCTACCTTATATTAGTCGGGACGGGTACTCGAACGGTCCCGAGTACTCGAGTAGGCCCTTAAAGTGGGCAATGTTGTCCGAGAACATACTGTTTTTAAGCCACTGCTGACATGCAGCCTAATTATTAGATTACAGCTTCAAATAAAATATAATTATCCTAAATAAAACATATATCATTATCTATTATTGTGTTTTTTTTAAACAAACAAGTTATATACACTTCTTGAACAGTAACATCTTGCCCCACTCAATACTTTGACCGCGTTGCCGGGGTAATGACCTGCATCACGTGACATTAATTTACCAATCACATTTATAAACATAGCTTCAATATGGCGGCCAGATGGATGAACAGTAGATTATTACATCGAAATCTACTTGATAAATGGTGTTGTAAGTTGGATACACACTAACAAACACTACTTGATTATCCATGAATATATTTAGGTCGACGAGGAGGGCAGTATACAATTAAACTACAGGCATGAGACACAAATTACACAAATCAATTGTAAAAACAACGCAGTTTGAGTTTCTAAATTCTAGTTATCGAATCTATTTATTTATCGAATTTTGTTGGACGAACTTTATATACAGCGTTTTATTTATGTTAATTTGTTTTGCTGTGAAATACCTACTCTTCCATTACAAATAATTGTATAATTAATGATTCAACTGAACTGGTATCTTGTATAAGGTGCATTTATCCCGCTGTATCCCCTTTCCGCCTGGTACCTATTTTCACCATTGTCGGAAAGCGTCTCGTACTTGTAAGATCAAGTGCCTGTCTAGAGGTCATATGCAGATTAATCACAATGTAGCTCACTAATGAAGCAACATTAAAAAAATCAACAGCATAGAATTATACAAAAAGTCGCAGTTTTGAAATTTGAAGTTGGAAATGTCTACCATCCATCAAGTTACCAGTTTTCGGAGTAAGAAGGTTTGAAGCGAGCTGCGCACAACATATTGATGATTGTATCGAAATTCTAATATTAAACGTGAAGAACACCCATTTCCTCGTTATTTTATAATAAAATACTGCTAATGTCATGCTTTTGGGGTTATTTTATCATAGGTTGATTGAATTAATGTTTAACGTCGCGGCGGGAATATCTCACCCATACCCATAGGCGACGATTTTTATCATAGGATATCTCATTTGCAATACTTTTATTGCTTATATCATTTTGGGCTCTATTTCATGTAAAGGTAATTTAAATACCAATATGCAAGTGTATGTAACTGTTTCATCTACAAAAAGTGACTACTTCTCAACTTTTTGTTCACGTCATGCATAATAATTAATATAATTAATGAAACATTTTGTTTTCACACAAATTACACATTCTGACCCTATTCAAAATGATGGCAGACTTTCAGATTAAACCATCCATAGATTCTTAGTGCATCACATAATAACTGCTTCGTATAATCAGTCAACCGAAAAAACGTCACCACATTTGTTCTGTGATTGCGTGTTATGTATCATTTTGGACTTTACCTAAAATTCTGATCAACAACAATCGTCAAGTTCTTGCCTAGTGGTGTAATAGGAATTAATGTTATTCCTGCCCAGTGTTTGAATTAAAAGGGGATCTGTGTGACCCCCTGAAAATTACAGATTTGACCTTCTTTACCATTGGGCCTATAGATAATAACCCAGTTATTATTTTCTTAATTTTGAACACTTAACTCCTGCCAATAGTACCGTCGCAAATGGGTGAAAGATTCCCGCAGCGACGTTAAACTCCATATTCACTCACTCACTGCCAATAGTAAGTACTGTATTGACACAAATTTCTTATGGTCCAGTGCTTCCTCGATATAACGCTGAAGTTGAGGTCCATGACATGGCACCCACGTTATAATACCCGCGATATATCAACGAATATAATTGGAGAATGTTTTTATTTTATTTTTAAAAATTATTTAAAAAATAAATAAATGTATCCGAATCCGCGGTGCATCAAAGGGCGTTATATCGAGGGAGCACTGTATTAGAAACCGACCACTCCAGGATCGTAGATGTCTATAATATGTTCAAGTCATGTGAACAATTATTTTGTTATACAGAAAAAGCTAGTATATCTGACATCACAGATCAGACCTGCAACACAAGATATCCTAACAGGTCAGGATGAAATGTGGAAATAGTTGCCAGGGTAACTGATTCAGTGAACGGCACTTCCCTTCTCGAGATGTCTGATTCTAGCACCAGCACTTCTACCGCTAGTACGGAAAACATGACTTCGACCACCTCTGAATCGCCACCAACCAGAGGAATATCGCAGAATGTGTCAAAACCCCTGGTGATCAAAAACATCACTACCATCAGCATGGAAGAGGAAATCATCAGAGAAATGGTGAGAAATAAATAATAATTAACCATGAAGCGATAGAAACTAACTTTAAAACTTACTGGCCCAAATTAGCAGCATCAGTGTTCGCGAAAGTTACCTTTCTGATGCGATATTGATAGAACATATAGAATGCACCATCTGTAGAGTAGCAATGCAGTTATCATCCTTGGTCTTGTCAGTACCAGCCGGTGCTCGCAGGTTTACTGCAACATGCAACACGTCTATGGATGTTGCGGGTTTCCTCCTGCCCTAAACTGACAAGTCGTAATATTAGTGAAAGATTCTAGAAAGAGACTCTTGACCCCAATTTAAAAATAAAAGTGATACAAATACCACATGTTATGAATTTCTTATAGCACTCAGGTTACCTTTAGCATTGGGAGAAATGTCCCGGTTAGTGGGTTAGTGTTAATTTTGGTCCCTGAATTAATGTATTGGCCTCAGTTTGTTCTGTGGATTTGTCACAATCATATTTACCAAATTCTATTATATTAATTAGGTCGCGACAGTAAGGATTATCCACAGGTATTATCCACAGGAGGACAAGTTTAAAATAGTCCAGATTAATGAGCCATTTACCTACAGGGCAAGTAGTTTAATGACCGATGCAGGGACAAGTGCCTCAAAAAGTTTATGTAGAGAACTGTATTTTTCTCCTTTTTTAGAATCCAGAATCAAATCCTGTCCCGGGGGCCTGGCATCAGTGTTCATGAAAGTTACCTTTCTGACTTCGATATTGATAGGATACGCTGTCTGTAGAGTGGGAATGCAGTTATCATCTTTAGTCTTGTCAGAACCAGCCAGTACTCGTAGGTTTGCTGCAACATTCAGTGCTAGAGATGTTGTAGGTTTCCTTCTGTCCTTATCTGACAAGCATTATGAAAGAATCTTGAAAGCGGCTCTAAACTCCTATTAAAACAAACTAACAAAAACTTGTCTTCCAGTGTTTGTGTAATGGACTCAACTACCACAAGTTGCCGTATGGAGAGGGAGAGAACACGTACATTATAGAGATGTTCTTCTCCGGCTATCCGAGAATGGTCGGGCTGAACAAATTCCCCAACCTGCACACCCTGACGATAATGGGACAGGCCGTCTCCAAGATAGAATGCCTGTCTACAATGTCAAAGCTACAAGAACTTTGGATATGTGAATGCCAAGTTAAGGCAAGTACATTGTAGCAAATTTAGAGCTCAGTTGGTCATGCAATCAATTGTTCAATGTGGTTATTTGTACGTATAGAAATATGTGACTGTTGATCTGGTGTCGTTACTTGCCATTATTATTCAAATTATCTACTGATTAATATTAGGAGTTATTGATTGATAATACATTTTTTTTTTATCATAAATGCTATAGGACTAATTTAACGGTTGTAGCAATAACTGGTATATTATAGTCTTAATAAAATAATAATATTAATAACAAGTTACAGGTTTCCTCCTGCCATCAACTGATAAGCTGTGATATAAATAAAAGATTCTTGAAAGTGATTCTAAGCCCCATTTATAATTTAAAAAAAGAAATGTAGGTATTAAGATAGTTCAAGTTCTTCCATGTATCCATCCTTGCTCATATGTGTTTTATCTTTTCAGAAAATCGAACATCTTGATGGCTGCACAAATTTGATAAAGCTATTTCTCTATGGGAACCACATTACTAAGATTGAAAATCTCTCAAAATTGTCACAATTGGAAGTTCTTTGGCTGAACAACAACAACATTGTTAACATAGAGGTATGTAGCCAGTCCTATTTGTACTTTGAACAATCTCACTAAACATGCTAAAGTGCAAATTTATTGTAATACAATCTTTCCGCATTATGGTTTAATGTGGTACTTCCATACACATAATATTTGTTCATTTGCAGGTGCATATCTGCAAAAATGCAGATACATAGACACATCCACATCAATTTCACAGCTAACTATGTTTTTTAAACATTTTGTACAGTTACAGTAGCAAATCCACATTAAAATACCCATAGCTATGCACCTGATTTGTATGTGTTACCCATAAATATTTACCTTAATCTTTGTTCGTTTCAGAACCTGTCAAGATTGATCAAGCTCAAAGAAATAAACTTGGCTGAAAACCAAATAGAAACTATAGGTATTTCACAAAATTTGATCAATTGATTATCTGTATTCATTCGACAGAACTTTCTAAATTTAATAATGTATCATTTATATTTTCAGGGATACAAATTTTATGGCATTTTTTTTCTAAACAGCTTCTCGTGGGAGTGTAAACAATTTGACATGCAAATGAACATGACTCTGATTTTATTTACATTCTGGAGATTGTGTTCCAGGGAGATCTCTTGACACAAATATCAGACTAGAAGACATTAACTTATCTGGAAACAAAATTTCTTCTCTGAAGGTATGTACATGTTAGCTCCTCACTAATGCAGGCAGGGGCTACCAAAATACGTATTCATTCAGGATAAAGTAGATACATTTATGATGTGTAGATATTTTTCTCTCTCCATAATGATAGTTAATGATTTGGAAATATGTTTACTAAATATGTCATTGATATTATATGAATTACCCAATTAAGAATCTAATAACAAAACTTGAGCAAAGTGCTTAGATCCACACTGAACTGTGAATGGGTACACGGTAGGATGAGATGGAATTATGAATGTAAGACCTTCTAGCGCCATAACCGGCAGCTTAGGTTGTATACTCCTCAGGGAGTTAAGAAACTGAAATGAGTGCACATTGATCCATTGATCATGGTAATAATGTAGCGCTATGAGCATGTTTCAAGCATGGATTTGGCGCAATATAATTGTTCGCATTATTATTATTATTATTATTATTATTTGGTATTATTTGACACAATATAAATGTTCACATTATTATTATTATTATTATTATTATGCAATATAAATGTTCGCATTATTATTATTATTATTATTATTATTATTATTTGGTATTATTATTTGGCACAATATAAATGTTCACATTATTATTATTATTTTATACTTGAAAATGGGTGAGATAGAAAATATAGTGTTGTGGGAAGACGGGACAACTCATACATTGCTGTGGATCTGTGTTCAGGACCTGACCAACCTGGTGAGATTCCCGTTCCTGATCAGCCTGAGCCTGAAGGACCCGCTGTATCCGCCCAGTCCTGTCAGTCAGCTGTGTAACTACTCCACCCACGTCATGCACCACATGCCACACCTACAGCGCCTCGACACCTACGACATCACGCCTAAACACCTGGCTGACCTGGCAGAGGTAAGCTTCAGACGTCCTAAACAGATTGGTCCTAAACACCACATGAGTTATGGAAACAGGCATCCTAAACACAGGGGTCCTAAACGGATTGGTCCTAAATACCACATGAGTTATGAAAACAGGCATCCTAAACTCAGGGGTCCTAAATGGATTGGTCCTAAATACCACATGAGTTATGGAAACAGGCATCATAAACACAGAGGTCCTAAACGGATTGGTCCTAAATACCACATGAGTTATGGAAACAGGCATCATAAATGCAGGGGTCCTAAACAGATTGGGCCTAAACACCATATGAGTTATGAAAACAGTGGTTGCAAACATTGATCTAAGGGGGCATAGCACAGTTTATCATTATCAACGGTGGCTGTATAGTCTGTAGAAAAAGTACGTTTTGCACATGTTCCATTGTCTGTGCCCTAGTGTTTTTGTATGTTAAGTAATATGAGTGGTATTTTCTTCCAAGTGAAGTGGGTTCCATGCAGTTTAATTGCAATCTAAACATATATCACTACACCTGTATGTCAGGATGGTGTATGGATCTGGAATGTGAAGTTGTTTGGTCACTTTCGGTTGCAGTGCGGTCATGTGAGCCGTTGTTTATTTTCATGCTTGTCTTTGACCCTGTTTAGCTAATTTCTGGCCCGATTTCAACTTCATTATTCTTCTCTTTAAATTTGTTTAATTTAATTTTAATATTGATTAATGATAGTTGACCATTCTCATTGACCATTCTGTGTTAACAGACAACTGTGAACAAAAAGAAGATGTATTACAACATGCGTGTGAAGTCAGTTCGACGTAATCTGGCGTCTGTGCTCTCGAAGTTGGAGAAATACAAACATCAGCTGTTGGAGGGACCGTACCAGAGGATCAAGACAGTGATGTTTGCTGTCAAAGAGGTAGGACATGTCCTGCTGGAAAATTACAGGACCCGAGATTACGAAACCTTTTGAGTATGATTTCAAGATCAAGCTCAGATTGTATATGACAAAACTTTGAGTTGAGAATGATTTCGTACTCAGAAAAGTTTCGTAATCTCGGGGCCAGATCTTCTCTGGTCCTGCTTGAATGTATCTACAGATCTAGTATAAATACCATCGCTAGTTTGAGTAGGGTACACATGTGGCTAAGACCAGCATCCAGGGTAATTCCAAACATTTGGAAATAGCGCTGTTTTCAGATATTTACTACATCAGGATCAAATTTCATGGATGTTTTGTTTGCGTTGTCATATTCTTGATAGTTGACCGATCAAATGGGATGCCACTTTTGTTTTGGAATAATTTACCAATACAGAAATTATAGCATATTGGTTAGATTTACCTACCCACAAATGAAGTAGTAACAGTTGATATTGCAGGTACAAGATCTTTATTAGCTAAATTGATTTATTTTTAAATTTAGATTTAGTAATGTTGACCCATTAAAGAGGTCAACTAGCTGAGATTAACCCTCTCCCTGCTGGATTAGGCACAGGCACATCTCTTTAGGGCATTTCTGATTGTCTTCAGCATGGAGAGGGTTAAAAATACTCTTGTTTTTTAAGTTCAGATTTTGTAATTGTACATAAATCTAGCTAATGCTTGGGACTATTTTTTGTAAAGTTTGCTGACTGTTGCAGCTGGAGCGTGAGGTGTATGAACTGCAGCAAGCTGGGGAGAACTTTGACATGTGTAACAGCGACACAGAGAGTGAGAAGGATGCCAAGGAACTCAAGGTAATGTTTTGATTTCTCTTTAACCTTCTCACTGCTGAATTGTTCCATTATGCATATATATATATATTCTGCCCCGCAGCAATGAGGTTAATTAAAAAATAAATTCAAAATCTATTTTTCAGAATTCATCCAACTTTAATAACTAAGATTCTACATGTACTGCAATAAGTTAACTGAAATGGTAACAATAATGTTAATAGAAGATTCCAATTGAGGCCTTGCATGGAACAATTGTCTGGTTGGCAGAAAACGGTTTGGGTGGCAGAAAACAATCAGATAGCAACGGTAGAAAATCCCATTGTCTTGCCACCCACGATGATATGTGACATAGTGAGTGACATCACATGCAAGGTCTCAATATTGTGTGAATATATTTGGTATGTGTGACTCAGTAATTACTTGTAATGTATCGACTAGACTGCAATGTTCCAAGTCAAATAGGTATGATCTGTTCAACAGAAGACGTCTGATACGGATACTGGTCAAACGAAGAAGCCCATTGTGGAAAAGTACGACAGTCTAAAAAAAAGACTGAAAAAACTAGAGAGAAAATGTGAAGAGTAAGTCTCATCATATTTCAGTTTTATCAAATTTGAGATTGATGTTACCATTATATAATTAGTTTTCTTTAGCTCCGTTCTTAGGAAGAATGAACATCATCAGATCATTGCAAAGACAAATTAGTATAGGATAGCATTTTAGAAAAAATAATAAAAACCTATAAAAAATAATCTAATTACCTATTCACATAGGTAAAAAATCTTTTTGAAGAGTAAGTTTCCTATTCACATGATTAATGTTTCTTAGCATAATGTGCTTTATCCCAATAACTACTTTCACCTGAGTTTAACCTTCTCCATGCTGGAGGCAATCAGAGATGCCCTAAAGAGCAGTGCCTAATGTAATGTTTGCCATATTTAGCTATGCTTGCTATTACAGACAATAATTATCAGAAAGATATTTTTGCGACATCATGTTTCAGAATTGAGAACTACTATGAGGACGTTGTGAAGCGAATGAATCGGTCGTCAAACATTCTGATCAGTCGGTTTACCACAGAGCTGGAAACTGGTGGAAATGTCCGCTTTGAAGAAGGTTCTAGTACAGACGCCTGGTAAGTCGTCCTAGTCACTGTTCTAAACTGTTCTAAAGCATCTAGAGCTATTCATCCCTGTTAACCAATAATCTGTATTTGTTCTGTTAAGCACCATTGAGCAGCGAATGTTGGAAGATATCAACTCTCTATAAATGAATTATTATTATTAATATTAACATCCTAGGTCTGTCAGTACCAGCCAGTGCTTGCAGGTTTACTGCAACATTCAGCGCTATGGATGTTGAGGGTTTCCTCCTGCCCTAAACTAACAAGTCATGACATATGGTCCCTTATTGGCTAGGAGAGCTTTGAGAAACGATACCCTGGACAATGACATTGTTTGTATTTTCCCAGTTTCACTTTCTATTTGCATGTTCCTAGTTTCACTTTGAGTTTGTATGTTCCTAGGTACACTTCCTGTCATGATCTGGTCCTGTCTCGGTTCTGTGCGGCAGATTTCAAAGACAACGGCGTCGTGGGCATGAAGATACACAGAATCATACGCGTCCACAATCGCATACTTCGTCTCCGCTTCGACAACAAGCTGTCGGCCATAACTGACAATAAACAGGAATACTACCCTATGTCCAAGTAAGCAGTGATACTGTAGAGTCACCTGGGGTGCGTTCAATCAGCACAGGGCTGAGTAAGCCACTTAGCTAAACCGGCTTCCTGTCCCATCTACGGTTCATACGACTCTTGAGTGGCTAGTTTAGTTAAGTCATTGCTCGTGTCATTGAACACACACCAGGTTGAAACAAGATAATAATACCAGGCCCCAAGATTATGAAAAAAATGTTAGTACAATTTCATGCTTAACCCTCTCCCTGCTGAAGGCAACCAGAGATGCCCTAATGAACAGTGATTTCGTCTAATGCAGCAGGGAGAGGGTTAACTTGAAATTTTATTCACAAATCCCATATATGAGATTTGAGCTTGAGCATGAGCATGAAATCATAATATGAAAGGTGTAATAAGATTCTCACTTTT
>JAUTBZ010159533.1:0-11060 GCA_032361785.1 Lepetodrilus galriftensis | reverse complement strand
TATTGCTAAGGTAAACAAGGTGCTGGTTTTGGGTGACCTATTTGCACCTGAGAGCTGTGAACTTGGCTTGTTTACTAGGGGGTCCAGACACACCATTGTTCAATCATATTGACAAATAAACCATTTCCACAGAAACTATGGAGTCTCGTCTTATGTTCCACCTGAAAAAAATATACAAAAAGTGTACCTGCAAGCAAGCCACAGCATATATAGGAGAGCACTATGTTTACTGACGTCACTTCCACAAATTGTAGTCTGAGGCCATGTACAATCAGGGATAACTCTAATATTCAGTTTATAACGTGCATTTTGATTGGTTGGTAAGGAACTTGCCCAGGTAACCCGGCCGCATGCCCGGGATCTTTGCAGATCCGCCAGTATGGAAAAGACCCATTGAGGTACGAGCGTATATTTCCGATCCGGAATATCGCGAAGTTGCTACGAATGTCAGCTTATATGCGCGCGCACAACCTTGTACAATACTCGGTACACAACCTGGTCTGGCTTATAAAAAGAACACAAATCAATATATTTTATTTATTCACGGTGTATATGAATGTTCAACTCTTCTGGAAAGGTTCAGTTAGAAAAAGGGGGTATGTATATATTAATATGATAAGTGAAGTAGCAGTGGTGATAATCGAAACAATAAACATTGCCTGAAATGTAACCATATTTACTCCTTGTCAAAGACGTTTTGTAACGTTGTTTTCGATTTTTAATAATTTTGACAATTTAACAAAAATTGCAGAAAATTGCAGAAAATCATTAAAGATCGAACGAAAATGCTACAAAACGTCTTTGACAAGCACGTGTAGGATAACAGATAATATACTATGTATACTACTGGATGATACTCATTAACAAACACATTTATTGGATACATAAGTTAATGTCATGGTCACATATGTACTAATTTAATATTCATCATGTAGGTTCCTTGTCAATGTTGCGTTAACGTACGCTTGCTGCTTCACAGGCATGTGACAGGGCACCAGTCAATATGAGTGTGCAGTAATACCAACTCGTTTAATAAAGTTAGTATTAAATGTACAGTATTATCATGTTGCGAAACTCATTGCTTTAAAGACATAATATCACAGTTGATAGACCTGTATTGTGGACAAACGAATTTCGATCCGAGACTAACTACGCTTGATTTATCCACCCAAAAGTTGTTATTTACTAATGTACTTAGTCCCCAGTACTCGATAGTTATCAAAATATTAATACTTTATATGAATAAAGGGAACGTTCCGCCATTTATCTTGTCTTTGATGCATCAACTGAAATATGAAGGAATTGCGAGAAAACGTTGCCTGTACGTATTATATGTTTAAGTCGTACCACTGAGTTATGTCCCCTTGCATTGACACGATGAAGCAAATAACAATACGACCAGTTTCAGGTTGTCTATCAGTAGACTACAGGGGGTGGCAATAGATATTTGTCTAGCAAACAGCGGTGGAACGATTTTTGGAAGTACAAACGTGATTTTATGTATGTCAAGTGAATATATTTTGCAGTTGTAGCTAAGACCTAGTCCAAAACAACCATAAATATATGTGATATTATGCCTTTAAAGCATGGATGCTGCTATATAAATGGACCATCATCATCACCACCAGCATCCTCCTCCTCCTCCTCCTCCTCTTCCTCTTCATCATCATCATCATCATCATTATCATCAGCAGTAGCAGCAGCATCATCATCATCATCAACCTTCCAAAGTTTACAAAGACCACCGTAATGTTACACCCGCTCTTTATGGTCAAAGTAAGTTTAATTATCCGTTTAACCAAGACCGATCTACAGAGGCTCGTCACTGCCTATTAAACAAATATGAGACTCTTTAATAATTATATTTCATATTTTTCGTTTCTGAAAAATTCATGTTATCGAGAACGTTACTCCATTGTGGTACAAGTCTTTTGAAACCCATATCAATTAATTACGTTATTCAGGAAATATATCTGAAATTCTATAATATTAGTATTAACTAGTCTTGCATATAGCTGAGACGAGACAATGAATAAAATATTCAGCCGTTGAAACATTGATGTTATTGCTATTTGAAGATGAAAATTCATGAATGCGAGTTCTATTCTGTTCAATTCCATTAATTTTAGATATGAGTAAACAAAGATAAATATATTTTATTTTTTCGATATTTTATGTTTATCAGTTTTATACAAATTGGATAGTTAATAATACTAGTATTCACCATATATGACACTCATAGGTGTTTCAGTTGCAATCTTAGTACTAGTAGTCATTACAGTGCGATCATTATCCAATTATAAATAAATCGAGCAGTAATTTCATGATGAATAGAATAATAAAAGATGAAGAAATATCAATAACGTTTATTAATATGTCGGCTAGAAATAACAAGAGCACTTTGTGATAGTTGTCGCCAGGGAATCGTGTCATTTATCTGTATTGAGATTCGCTGTATTGAGATCAGCCGGTGTTATTATGACAGTATGATCTGAAGCTAAACGACAAGTCACTGAAACAAAATATATAAACCGTCTGGTTAGTGTCTTCTTTACTATTGTTATGAACGTGTGTTGCCATTGCGCGTACAAAGAAAAAAAGGAATATGAAACGCAAGCATATTATATTTATATGTTATTCGGTATGATTTCATATCTGTCGTGGACATGCACTTGTAGCAAATACCTAGACGAATCTTAGTCTCTTTGTTTTTTAAAGAATATATTGATGAGTAAAGATTCGTTTGTCTTCAAGGTGTACACTTCTTATGCCAACGCTATTCATGTCAATCATATCTATTTTGTATATCCGAATTATTTTAATTTTAAAGGAAGTAATTACGTTTACATTCAATATTTACAAAATAACAATATACATACTATCTATATATGCGCAGCCTATTATTATACCAACGAGGCTTGCACACGTCTAATCTTGTTTTGTACGCACACATTACCTGTAGAAAAATTGGTGCCGAACAATTTACTAGCTGAAACTTGAAGACTAGTCTGTTGTATAATAGAGTAGGGTGGTACAGTCGATAATCATAGAATGAAGAAACACTGTAATATTGTTGCTGGTTTTATTTATTTAAAAACAAAACTATTTTTTGTTAAAAGAAAAAGAGTTGTTATTATTATTCTATAAGACAATCACGTCTTCAGAACCATCTGGAATGGTACCATTCTGACGGCCCTTACCAACCAACATTTTATTGTGTTCCAACATGGAATTAAATTTAAGCTTGTTTCCGAATCAAATTCAACATGTCTAAACATTTCTAACAGTTGTTTCCCCATTGAACATCCCTATCAAATTCTGAGTAGCATTTTAGTATTAAATTCCGCAAAATGTAAATATTGAGACGTCTTATAATCACGTAATATATCAACGTCACTAATGCTATATCTTTACCCGTATTTAGCAAGATCATTATCCAGTTGAACTGAAGCATCACTCATGACATCGTTACTCAAAGTCATACGGGAATTGCAATAGATACCCGTATCCTTCCAACAAACAGTGCGCATTGTTGACTTGAAATAATTAAAAGAATAGCAGTCTTTATGGTTCTGCCAAAGTTAATGATAAACGCAATACAACAGAAATCAAAATATAATTAACGTAATATTTTACGTAAGATATCTAGCATGTGGGTTGTTTACAATGAAATGACATTACATTACATGTCTCAGTAGACAATTGCTTCAGGGTGTCTTTGAATATCGGTGGATTATGACAAATGTTTCACAGATTTTAGTAACACTCAGTTTGACGAATCCCGGTATATTTGTTTCCGGTATATTATGTCGATTTTGTTTTCCACATACATTTTCTATCGTATTCCAAAAATATATTTATCACCTTAATATTATATTTAATCATATATATTTTCGTACTAATTTCGTTCCTTACCTATATTGGTCCATCAAAACTGTACATTACAACATATTGCAGAAACAGTTTATACTACAAAGACATTATTATAATAATCTACCCATCCTCAAGACACAAACTCGGTGATTGCTTTTATACGCTATACGTCTCAGCGCCCAGTGATAGCTTAGTAAGGAGGCAATGTTTTAAAGGATGATGTCTTCCAGAAACATTACTGGTTGTAATCTTCCTTTGCATGAGTCCCTCCTATAAACTATAGAACACAGTTTAATCTGGGTTCGCCTCAGGCCTGCGATTTACGAAAGGTACTGTAGTCCAGGCTGATTTACTATAACAGGAAATGACGTAAACCACGCTTTACGCCAGGATTTAGGCACGTACGACACTTTCGTGAAACGCGTGCCTAGATTCTATCATATTTAACGTGTATCCGTCTGTGGTGACTTCTAGAAACTCGACCTTGATACTGTTGTCACAACATTCCCTCTGGAGAAGAACAAATTAATTTGCCACCTAGCGTAGGTCCTCGAGTCATCATCTCAAGGTGAATAGGTAACTTGTCTTGGCCCCCAGGTAACAATCATACAGGTAATCGTTGCTGGAGGGGGAAATCGATCCCTTGTTTCACGGAAGCATTCAGATAATTACTCTGGTCCACGCGCCATCTTGTCGAAGACAGCTGGGGAACGGGAGGGAGGTTCGAACAAGGACTTCAGCCATCAAAGTCGCTGACTTCTTGGACCATGTAATGCACGCCCCCTGGTGGCGGATTATGCAAGTAATGATAGCGATGTCCATCGACTCCAGCCATCATTTTACCCACGTGTCAGAAGCAGTCGTAACTCTACGATGTCGTAAGCGAACTTATAAGTAATTAATGGTATTCTTGGACTTTGTTAAGGTAGCCAGATACCAGTAGAAGCAATATCATATAACCTTTCAGTGTTGTCAGATAATGTGTTAGTAATTAATGGCTTTCTTGGACGTTGTCAAGGTGGAACCAATATCCTGCTATTATCTTTCGTGTTTCTTTCATCATAAACATGTTCTGAGATAATATTACCCCATGGTAATAATGCCGTAATACGTTTCTTCTAACGGAAAACATTTCCAAATAAGATTCTACGAACGTATTCCATGTAGATCTAGGTCAACAATATTAAAATAAATTAAAATAATATATTTACTATATTATTTGAATCAAAAAGTAGACCCAAGGAGTAGACACATATATATTTCTATGTAATGCCATAAAATAGTTCTTAGTTCCATGTAATGTGATGAAGCGTTTCTTAACGATATATTTGTGAAATGGGTCCAAGAAACAATGGGACGTCATCGACCTCTATGGACGCCAAATGGCTACCTGGCAGTGTTTAGCTAGCTCAAAAGACCCGAATTGCCCCCCAAGGCCACGACTGGACAATGGCGCGGACAATAGTGGACATGATCTGCACTGATCCTGGTATTCATTAGCACCGCACTAAGTACGTGCAAACTTGTTGTTCGTGAGCTCCGAGTTACACAAGACAGTTGGTATACATTAACAAAGATTCGCACCTGTCGCTGTTATGTGAATCCAATAACAAGACGTCGGTCCGTTGGTCACTCAGTGGTCAGAGGGGTAATGAGAATGATAATGGCCAGTTACAGGTATATAACTATTCTTATCGATGAGGTAACTCGACGTAAGAATTTCTATAAGGTGTAAAAGAGAAGGAAACCTGTCGAGTTCACGAACAGATTTAATCACAATCTCGTGTTTGTTACAGATATCACGCTTGTACTGCGATAGAGCGATTTCAATTAAATATATCGATACAATATTTGGATGAAAATAAACGTGTTAAATTTAATTGTATTGAAACGATTAATTCTTGGGTGAAAATCATCGATGGAAAATACGTTGGTTCCAGTGAACAGTATTTTAAAGTTATAAGTAGGCTTATATTTATATGTCAATTTATTTCAGTAGTACGAAACATAGTATACAATGCGAACAACACATTAATTATGCCTAGTTCATTGGTATCGACTTCTGTTATTTATCGTATTCCATCATATCAAGAGGTTGGCTATAAAATTGCTTTCTTGTGGTTATTGCTACGCTGGTCCTGATTAACTAAGAGGTTTCGCCGTAAGATGTGTCCGATTAGTTGATTATTAACAATGCATGACAGAAACATATCGCAGCGGCACGGCGGCAACAGAAGTATCTCTCAGCCTCTGAATATGGCGACTCGACCGCTGTCCTGTAGATATCGGGTATATCTCTCCAAGTGCTTATGCATAATATATTCCCCCAACAGTATCATCGTCAATAACTCACGGCCAAAGTTATTGGACGTGCTCCTTTAATGCACAACCCCCTGCTACGTCATCCTCGTTCAATGCCAGTGGAGTTGACCACATACCCATACTGCATTTCCTCTTACCAGCAACACTAATGTCTTCTTTTGTTTTCATCCATCGAGTTCCGTGTGAACTTGGAGCATACCCATCACTAATAGCTGCCTATGATGAAAGAGTTAGCTGCATCTGTAAAGTTTGTACCTTAATAATTGATATCCAATCATAGATATTGGTTCTGTGATGAAAGCTACTAGACTGAGGGGATTAAGACTGTATATGATTTCTATTAAATTAGTCAGTGGTATCACCGGCCTGTTTGTATTTGTGCTTGAGTTTTAATATTTCCCGTGGGCAGTTCGTCTGGTAGACCCTCTTTTGAACCTATCTCTCTCATTAGTAGAGTGGCCGGTGCTGAGACAAGGAGAAAAGGTTTCACACTTTTGGGAAAAGCAGGCTGGCTTCCGGTTTCGGTGAAGACACGCTCGACACCGAGATCTCCGGTCCCGCTCTGACCATCTTATAAACCAATAAAATCATATGGCACTTGGTAGCACGCGATGGGACGAGTTTCACGTGTGGATTGCAGCTCTACCTTTCAATACTGGCGCCCCGAACGCTCTTTTAAGAGTCATACAGTCTAATATCACCGTACAGCACGCATATCCATTGCAGTAATAGGGTGCTATTTATTATAATAAGCTGATAATAACAAGATAAAATGATTAGCAATTACTTGATACTTAATTAAGTGCCTTTACTTCTATAGAAATATCCTTTGACGTTCTTACATCGCTAATGGACATGTGCGGAACAAGAAGCATGAGACAAATGAAATTATTCGTGGGTTGTATGTGTGTCAGGTGTATTTATATCATCCCAACTACGTTTTATCTGAAAACGTGATCGTTTACTGTACATGTGCATCCCGATAATTACCAAAATGATATGAAAAATAGACACAGGTTAATATTAGGAAGTTTGTGATTGCAAACAATAGCTGATGAAATAATGGCCAAATTTACCACGAAATTTCAACATTATCGTTATAAAAATCAACATCAGCTATATTAACTAGTTATATGTCCGGATCATAGATGACTCGTTTAGTATAATAACTGAAGAAATAATGTGGCCGAATTCACCAGTTTTTACATTAGCAGTTAAAGAATCAACGTCATCTGTTAACTAGTTATGTCGCATCCTTTATATGATTAGATTGCGAGTTTAGTATCAACACGAGGCAATTTCACTAGAACGCGCCGGGATTGTCTGTCGTTGATTTCCTAGAGAGGTTTTACAAGCCATTGTCAAGAAATTCAACTATTGGTGGTGATAATTAACAGGGACACAAATGTTGTTGGAATATTTGCGCAGGTAATAGGAGTGAAAGCCTTTGCTAAGCGCCACCATCAATCCGGCGTCTTTACGAGGATATATTTGAGTGGGGGCCATTCATCTGGAACACCGCCGGAAATGAGAAGAAACGTTATCTCAGGTTCGCACCTACTTAGATAATGGCTTCAGCTCTATTTCAATAAAAATATTTGTGTAATAAATTGCTATTCTGCCGATTGAGGCTATCACTTATCTTTGATCTGTTTACCTGCGCGTTGATTGATAAGGAACATTACCTGAGTCAGGTGATAGACCCGGAGAGATCAATCTTTCGGATGATAACGTATGAAGACAATAGATCTCCCTTATTGTGGCACGTCCCCACTATCTAGCCTGTCTCCGGGGACGTCCTAGTCATTACAAAGGCGTTGTTCGGAACACACAGAAATCTAAGCATCTGCATCAAGGTAACAAATAAGTTATTCTGGGTTTTAATACAAAGTCAATGTAATCTGGTCTAGAACTAACTATTGCCGTATAAAGGTAAATTGGTTTATGTTCATACGACACCATTAGTTTGTACAGCGATGCCCCATTAAATCAAGACAAATCGATAATAATGCTTTGTAATGCCAAAACTAACGTAAATGGTGGACAATGATGCATATAGACTTATTACGTGTAATATTATTTACTGTATATCCAAAAGTTTCATGACAACATTAGTTCTGGACAACGATGCATGTAGAGTTACAATGTAGCCTACATCCATATCCGAAATTCCATGACAACTTAATTCATTAAGGATAGTGCAGATAGGTATATGTATTGTTCTTTAATAACTATTAATAACTACAGGAAGGGGACATAACTAGCATACTACACAGACAAGGAACTCTTGGGCTCTACGATTACAATGGTATTAAAAGATTGAATTATGGACAGTAATTAAATACACCTGTTTCCGAGATTGTCAGATTGACAAATAGTTTAATCCTTCCAGCTTAAAAAAAAGAAGACATTTATATTATCCATAATTTATACCTTTAAATCTGATTCACTGCGAACAGACTACTAGTATTCACCTGGGATAGTGCCGTATATTTATTGACGTTGTACCCGGCTCACCCTCTAGCCACTCTCCGGACGTCCCCGTGGGGCGGTTCTCCACCATGATTTTGTCTATCAGAGCTACACGCCCGATCTCACCTGGGCGCGCTGTCTCAGGGGGATCTCACATTGTGAAACCAGACTTAACCAAGACAATCACGACAGTACAGCAGTAATTTAGTTAACATCTCCCCCACACGATCAGTAAACATACAAGCATTAGTGTGTCTTTGCCCAGAACACGCCATGCAAAACACTTAAGCAGATGTGATTTATGTCTCTGCGACTATTTACCTGGCCCGGAAACAGACACACAGAAGACAATTCCGTATTTAAGGTGTAAATGGTTTTGCTATATTTATTGCAGTCTATTGTAACAGATGTGCGCTTCTAATACTATCCATGTAACATGTGCTATCCTTTACGACAAAAGCGTTTGGGATTCCAGCGGCTCAGATAATACAGATCGTGTAAAAACAAAGAATTATATTGAAAACGTTTCTCGTCAACCTCCGTCGGAAAGTGATTATTTCCATAGCAACACTTCTTCAATAATGCCATCAACAACATCAGGAGAATAATTATATTGGACGAGGGAGACACGATCTCCTCCGCGCTTTAATATCAGTTAAAACGCATTACTTCTTTTCGTTTTCCTCGATGCTAATCAAAAGCCTGAATCTGAGCTCCGCCACGCCACATGGTCACGAGCGAGGAACAATCTCAAGATTTTGATGAGTGCACCGGGCATGACGTCAGCAGTCATCGGAGCGAGACGCCGGCAAGCTGTTGCTATCAGCTTTTCCAAATCTTCCCGGGGACAAGAAGCCACTGTCCCGCTTGATGGATCATAATATCATATCATAGAAACTGGATGTGCCCCGTGGCGATCTTTCCCCCGCCAACAAAGGCCGTCTTACGACTGCACGCGCCACCATTGTCTTCCGGCGCTACAGGTGCCACGCGTACGACACGCGCTCTTAAAATGGGGAACACGAGCTTTATCTTTGGGACAAAGGCGGGCACTCCTCACTGGAGATGTAGTTACGAGACTTTTACTAAGGAGAGATCAGGCAGTCAAGTGCGCCTTTATTTGCAACAAGCCCCGTTAGTAATCCTGGCCATAACCGTGATAACAGAACACGTCCGATAAGTTGTTCTGTCGACGGGGCCCAGACATAGAAAAACAAACAAGTTGTTCTGACGACGGGTCCCAAACACCAATGGACAAGTTGTCCTGAATACGGGGCCAAAACATGGACGAATAGACAAGTTGTTCTTATGACTGGGCCCAAACATAGACCAATAGATAAGTTGTCCTGACGACGGGGACCAAACACAGACCAATAGACACGTTGTTCTCAGTGATGACTGGGCCAAAACATAGACCAATAGATAAGTTGTCCTGACGACGGGGCCCAACTATAGACCAATGGACAAGTTGTCCTGACGACGGGGCCCAAATATAGACGAATGGACACGATGTTCTGATGACTTGGCCCAAACATAGACCAATAGATAAGTTGTCCTGACGACGGGGCCCAAATATAGACGAATGGACAAGTTGTTCTGATGACTGGGCCCAAACATAGACCAATAGATAAGTTGTCCTGACGACGGGGCCCAACCCTAGACCAATGGACAAGTTGTCCTGACGACGGAGCCCAAACATAGACAAATAGACAAGTTATCCTGACGACGGGGCCCCAAAATAGACCAATAGACAAGTTGTCTTGAATACGGGGCCCAAACATAGAACAATGGACAATGTATGAGTCAACATAGTCACCCGTCCATGCCATTTACACCTTTAAAGACTGTTATCTATGTTTTGTTTAACATTTTTCAACTCATCCCGATTCTGAGATTAAGAAAAGACAGGAGAATATATATTATGGACATATAATATAAAACGGCAGAAAGTATGAATAAGTTATATCTTGTATTAAGCATGCAGTCATATCTATTTGTGTTCCTTGTAATAACAGTATTTGATCTTAAAACTTTCTAGCATCAGTATATCATAATTAAAGTATATACTTGGCACTACCAGTAATAATGAAAATTAAATTATAAATATTTAATTTCATATTAACAGGAAGTATTGTATTACTAGTATTCACTGTAAATAAACCTAAAGTAATACAAGTAACTTGATACTATCTAATTGTCCTACCGGAAGTTCATTTCTATATTGTTCTTACATCAGGTCCATGTAAGACTTCCTGAAAACAATCTCAGAAGATGGATAATATTTATTTCTTCTTCTGAGATGCAGTTTTCAGTTGTCAATTAAATCAATTTAAACAAAGTTTGTCTCGATGAATGTAAAATGCTGAGTTGATCAGTTTAAAAACTAATTTTAG
>JAUTBZ010159522.1:0-11061 GCA_032361785.1 Lepetodrilus galriftensis | reverse complement strand
GTCTGGTAGGTCCATTGTTCACACATAGTGGCGATTAACGAATGTAGCGGGACGTCTACTTCTGTTTTATACCTATACACTAGAAAGTAGACGTCCTGCTACTGAACCGAAATCGTACTCAGAGAGTTTCGTAATCTCGACCCCCAGGTATTGTCCACAGGCGGATGAGTTACTGCAGATCACTAAATCATGCAGTATATTACTATTACTATTACTACGGTAAGCTATTAACCCTCTCCCTGCTGGATTAGGCAGACACTGCTCTTTGGGGCATCTCCGGTTGCCCTCAGCAGGGAGAGGGTTAAATATAAACCATCTTGGAGATAGTGGCCTGGTCCCAAGGTTACACAACTCAAATTTTGCATTGGGAATTGTAATAACAAACATCTAAGTTGAGCATCAAATCATGCTGTCATACAAGAAATCGCAGCCTTTTTGGGTAACCAATAACTGAACATTTGTAAAATATTTTTTATTTTTAATCTGGGCCGAGAAGTTAAACACTTGTATGATTTCATGCTCAACTCCGATTTTTTTTTTTTCTGCACATACATTTGCACCCATCAGATATGTGTATGTGTGTCGGCTCCCACATTTGCATTCATCAAATGTAGATATATTTGCCCACATTCACATTTACACCCATCAGATGTTTGTACTTGTGTCTGCACCCACATTTGCATTCATGAATCCGATGTATGCATGTTTTCTGCACCACATTTGCAGTCTCATTATCTTGTCTACAATATCTTTGCACGCATCATTTTCTTGTGTCTGCACCCAGATTTGCAGTTGTCGGATGTTTGTATGTTTGTCTGCACCAGTGGTTTCATTAGGTGCCACGTCAACCGGCAGAATTGTCAATCTATTTCGGAGTATTTCCCTAATTTTGCAGTCTACTTTCAATCTTGCTGATACTACTTTGTAGATGAAAGTATGATTTATGCGGGTCTTTTGCCTCTTGCTTTTGCTTCTCTGCCACCTACTTCCGCTTCTACTGAAACCACTGCTGCACCCATAATAATGGCGTATTTGCACTCATGAGATGTTTGTGCATTTGTCTGTCCCCAGGAGGATGAGTTGAAGAAAGCAGTCCTGGTGGTGTTCGCAAACAAGCAAGACATCGAGGGCGCCATGACCGTCACCGAGGTGGCCAACGCGCTGGGTCTGTCCTCACTCAAGAGCAGAAAGTACCAGATATTCAAGACGTCGGCGATCCGCGGGGAGGGATTAGATGAAGCTATGGAATGGTAAGACACCCACGCCTAAGGCAGGGATCGAAATTAACACTAACCCGGGCCATTTCTCCCAATACTAGTAGAAATTCATAACATTTGTTATTTGCATCACTATTCTGGCTAGCAAGTCTTAAAGTTAGTTTTTATCACTGCTATTGGTAATGTCATACAGTTTTACAAAAGTTATATCACGTATGGGTGAAATATTAAAATATTCCTACAGGGATGTAGAGCATTTATTTTGTAGGTCAGAGGTCAGTTTTTGTGTAAGAAAAGTGTGTATTATGTACGGGATATAACGGTAAGAAAGTTATGTATAGGCTGTTTTATATTATCCTTCCAAGTAGACTTACAGATAATACTCCGGGAATGTAGTAGCTCAATCGTAGAATGTTTGGATTTCGGAGACAAAAGGTCCAGGGTTTAACTTCAGTACTGGGAGCGCGGCAGCGCGGCATCAGTGATATCGAAATTTACCCTTCTGACGCGATATTGATATATAGGATGCACTGTCTGTACTGCGGTAATGTACTTAAGCATCCTTGGTCTGTCATTACCAGCTGACCGATATTTGCAGGTTTACTGCAACATTCAGTGCTACAGATGTTGTGGGTTTTCTCCTGTCCTAAACTGACAAGCTGTGATATAAGTGAAAGAATCTTGAAAGCGGTTCTACATTTTAATGTTTTGGCATGGATTTTCATGCTTGTTTTGTTTTCTTGCAAGTGTAATTACGGTAGTCATTTATTATAAATTATAATAATGTTATCATCACCTATGGGTGAGATAATCTGTCGTCCATCATTAATTATATGTTATTGTCTATTTCTCTTGCAGGTTGTCAAATGCAGTCACGAGTCAGAAGTGAACAAATGACAATGTTGTGGGGTTCGTTGTGGTGCGTGGGTGTCGATGTCTGAGAGGTGTGTGAAAAACAATGTCAATGTCTGGAATCAAGGTCGCGTGGACATCGGCGACCGTATGACCTGTCGCCTGCGGAACAGCTGTGGAACTTCCTCCCATGTCAAGGTGACTTTCAGCAACACAGAACAAAGACCGTGTGACGTCACATTCCAAGATGGCCACCATCGAATTTGATTTAATTGTATTGGGCAGCAACTTGAGAAAGATCAACAGTTTCAAAATTGCCGCACTTGGTAAATATAGTGCTGAAATTCTGAGGAAATTCTGGGACAGTGTTTATTGTATATTATTTCATGTCATTATTTCATGTCAGTGACCAATATTCCAAGTGGCAAGTGTTGTAAATTAACCCTCTCCCTGCTGAATTAGGCAGCTCTTTAGGGCATCTCCAGTTGCTTTCAGCATGGAGATGGTTAAATGACATCAACATTTGCTTATGAATGTCCATATTAAATATTTTCATATATCAAAAGTATTAGTTGTCTAGCATTTAATATGAACCCATACCCATCGGCTAAAGATGTCGCAAAAATTATTACTTTGAGGCTTCCGATACTGAAAAATAGAATTTCATCCAATGAGAAAAGCCGTGACAGCTGCTACCATTGTGTCTAATGTACTGATTGGCCACTGAAGGGAGATCACACTACATACAATGGGCATTGTTTATCACTTGCACATGGTTTATTCCCCAGGGTATCGTTTCTCAGAACCCTCTTAACCGCTAAGGGACCATAGCACTCTCTTTGCAGATAGCTAATACATTGCTAAGAGAGTGCTATGGTCCCTTAGTGGCTAAGAGAGCTTCAAGAAATGATACCCAGATTTGGGTAAATACTTTAGTTTTTATTAGATTAATACTTTCTTGTGATTGGTTAATTATTCAAAGGAACACAGATAGATGATCTGCCAATGCACACACAATCCCTGCGCAGCCCATGGAATTTATGAAATGTCCCAAATGGAAAAACAATCACAGTAATACTATACTAATGCTAATACCGTAAGTGTGCCAAGTTTCAAATTGGTATCCGGAAATGAAATATTTGACAATGTTTTTAGGCTATTCCGCCAGACTACTGGAATTAAATGTTCACGAAAGTTTCCTTTCTGTACCGCGACTTGTCGCAAATGGGTGAAAGATTCCCGCAGCGACGTTAAACTCCACATCCACTCACTGTATTGTGGCAATACCTTTATCATCCTTGGTCTGTCGGTACTACCAGTTGGTGCTTGCAGGTTTACTTCAACATTCTGTGCTACAGATGGTGCGGGATTCCTCCTGCATTAAATTGACAAGCCATGGTATAAGTGAAGTACAGGGCTCTACATTAAATTTGGAGGCACCTGTCCCTGTGTCCTGTCGGACATGTGACTACTGTGAAATCGGCTTGTTAATCTGGGCTATTTCACTTGTCCGGCTGTGGATAATACCTGTCCCGGGCGTAATCTTGAAAGCTGCTCTAATGTCTCCCCCTCCCCCCCTCCATTCTCCCTAATTTAACCAACCAGCGTGGCCAAACGTAAATATTATAACATTCTTTTAAAGTACAGTTGGCATTGGATCACAAAACACTTGGCACGAAGAGATGGAACATTTTTGCTTTTCTTTGTCGGGTCAATTATCTGTGTCTAACATCAATACTTTTTCCTTCAATTAATATATATTTAGCTAATCAATTTATATTTAATATATGTAAGGGCATAATATCACAGATATTTATGGTTGTTTTAGACTAGTTCTTAGATACAACTGCAAAATACATTCACTTGAAATACATAAAATCATGTTTGTACTTCCAAAAGACCCTTCCACCGCTGTTTGGTAGTCAAATATCCAATGCAACCCCTTGTAGTCTACTGACAACCTGAATATGGTCGTATTGATATTTCTTCATTATGTATATGCAAGGGGACATAACTCAGTGCTACGAGTTAAACATATAATACGCACATGAAACGTTTTCTTGCAAATCCTTCATAGTTCAGTTGATGCTTCGCAGACAAGATAAATAGCGGAACGTTCCCCTATTTCATATAAAATATGATATTTTTGTTGGTAACTATCGAGTGTTGGGGATCAAGTAGGCTACATCAATAATAACGACTTGTGGGTGGATAAATCAAGTGCAAATAGTCTCAAGTCGAAATTCGTTTGTCCATTATCCAGGTCTATCAACTGTGATATTATGCCTTTTATTACATACTTTGCGGTAATGACATTTTCTTCATACTTCATGTAAAATTTCAAGCAAAAATAATCTAGAAACCTCGCTAGCTGCTGAGTATTTATTCATCAACAAACAGTTTTAATAGCTACATTAGATTTATAATCTAAGCAAGTTCATTATTGGATTAATACATATATGCCAACATTGCCCTTTTCTGTAGATAAGAACGACCCTGTAGGATTGACCAACTGTTGACAGCATGTAGTAGGCCTAGGCTACTTTACGTGTTTAACTCGGCCTATCATAATAATTATTCAGGATTGGGTTTTTAAAACAAAACAAAAAAAATTTGTTTCGTTATAAACTGATGTAATAGGCCTATATATGCCCGTGTATTATGCGGCAGCATGCAGTTGCATATGTCGAAGGATCTCGGCCGCACCTGATAGTAATGAATGATCATAAGCTTCGTTATCTGCACTAAAACTACACATGCGCCTGTTATCGACCTACATTCACAATCACACAAACACCGACCTAAATAATGTACCGCCTCACAAACAAGCGATGCATTATTTTATGTTCTATTTACCGAGCGTAACGCCGTAGAAATATATTGCGCAGAATCGTCAAAGAATGGTTTACACGCTTGAAAGGTTAACATTTTTTTTCCGGGCAAATCTTGCCCCACAACAGTACAGCGGGGCCCGATCGAGCTGCATGCACCGGGGAGTGTCCAGATAGCCAGCGAACAGCCTGAACCACATCTCCATGTTGACCTAATAACACACATTCCTGACGATCAGCAGGGTAGAACAGTCGACACCCATGCTTTTCCTTGCATTGTTTTCTGCGTGCTGATTGCTGATTATCTGCAGAGGGGATAATAGACTGTCATTTCCCACAAATCGTTCACAGCGGCAAATTACCCATATCTCATTAGATGCTTCATTGTTGTGCACCTGACCTGTTCACCCCCTCGGTGGCCAAAATGGACCGGCCCTATGTGTACATTTGACTTGCACTGCCAAGTTGCACGCTGCCCTAGCGATATTATTGTCACTGTGTACACAGGGAACCGTAATGACCATCCACAAATGGTGTGAGGCCCCAGGGGTAAGTTTTCTTCTTTTGGGGTATATTTACGGGGAGATACACGAGGTATTTGGTCTGGTTGTTGTGTGTATGGGTAACGAGGAGGTCGATATGACTGCCCTCTTTCTTCTGCTCAGCAATGTGCGGCCGTCTTGCAAATAGCTGCTCCCCACTAACCTGTCTTCATCATTCTTGCTTTCAGCAGATAGTCGGGGGATGTGGACATGCAAGAATATAACGAACACACCAGAAAACATCTGACCACGGCAGTAAGACGACCGTGGGGTCGAGACGGCCCCCCCTCACCCCCCAACCCGTCCCACCCCCACACTCAGAAATGCACATGAGCAGGTGAGTGTGTATTTTTTGACCACACTGAAGTAGAGTTCTACTGTCACCAGTGTTTAGCCCCAATGTCTTTCCTCCATCTTGGCAAGGCATAGCACACTAGCTGCACTGTCAATGGTCTAATACTACTGAGTCTACTAGTACTACAACTTACTCTTTAACATTTGACTTTGTGCTTGTGATTTGTCTTTTCTTCAAATGTCAATATTATAATATCTAGAACCCTACCCAATGTCCAATAATATTATTCCAAATAAAAATGATTTTGTTGGAGAACCAATTACATTGACAACGAAGTAGACTCTATTTGTGTATTCGTTATTATTTAATTTAATTTCTTCAGTATATTTTCAAAAATAATATGCGTTTAATTAGGAATTCAATATTGGTTCATTGATGTTTTGACATCCTTCTATTGAAATATTCAGAACTACAATTTGCAAAACAAATGCTGTATTTATATTTGCTGGAGTGAGAAAACAAGCATTTCATGTTGGTATTATATGCCAGGCAGGTGTGGCTGCCTATTAGCAGATACACTGACGCTTCCACATCAATTTCCTAGCTAATGGTATTTTTTAGACAAAACATAAGCATATAGTACAATTACAATACTGGCGCTTCCACATTAAAATACCCCTAGCTATGCGCCTGTATGCTATAACCTGTATAAGCATACTACATTTCCTATTTGATATTAACCAACAGTACTGTTTGTGATCTACCGTATAATAATCAGATCTATATTGAAGATAATGCAATATTTTTTACTTATTGATACAGCTAGCTGTTGTTGGGCAAGCTACTTTATTTATTTAATGTCTTTGTTTCACTTTGCAATTGAGTCATGTTGAAAATTTTAAAGAGTTCCGCACACGCACACACAGACACACACACACATACACATGCACACACAGACACATACACACCCATACACATACACACACATATACACATACACATACATACACCCACATGATGTAGCCTTTTATTATTAAAGAAAGGCATACAATCAGATTAAGTTATTGTTTTGGACTTTAGTAGTAGTACCTATAATAAATATTAAAACATAATAAATTATGAACATTGAAAACCAGTGAGATAAATGCGTAAAATGTGGCTGGTTGTGTATAGTTGTGTAGACACATCAAATGTACAGTGTACACTTTCAGGTAAAATATGTTTGACTGTGAAATGTGTTAACAAAGCCATGATTATATGCCTTAAAAAGTTGTTTTAAAAGCTTTTCTTTCAATCAAATTGTCAATAACAATTGTTGTGTCCAAATTTTAAGTTTTGGAAACAGAAACAGTGGAATAGTTAGGAGATAAACGGTTCCTATTGCAGATTTTCCGTGAGGTTATTGTGGTTAACCAGGTTTGAATTTCATTAAACACCGACTGCATTTAGTCTGTGATTAATGTAAAATTCCCACCTGGTTAACTACGTTTATCAATATTGTACCATAATTGATTTATTTGTAAATTTGAAGGCAAATTCTTTTGCCAGACAAATTTTAGGTGCAACACAGCATTGTTCAACAACAAAATAAACCAGTGTTAATACAGTGGTAGAACTTTTGGACTTCACTGTGAGCCAAAAGTCCTGAGTTCAAATCCCACCCTGGGTGCCTGGCATCAATGTTTGCGAAAGTTACATTACTGTAAGTGATGCAATATCGATATAGGATGATGCCCTATCTGTAGAGTGGCAATGCATATACGGTACATTTATTATCCTTGGTCTGTCCATACCAGCCAGTTGTGATATTAGTGACTCTAAACACCAATTCAGGGTTGTTTTGCAATATTGGCCACACGATCAAGTTGCAGTGTTTTGGACTTTGTCCATCTCATGCAGTTTTTACTTTTATTGTTCTCATATCTTGTCTTGAAACTATTAAAAAAACTGTTTTAATTAAACAAGCTGACAATAACAAATTTCTGAATTTATATAACATTTATGAACAAAGCTCAGACCCGAGATTATGATACTTTCTTTCAATACGATTTCATGCTCAACTCAATGTTCTGTTTAATAAACCCCATATAAATTTGAGCTTGAGTATGAAATTGTAATCTAATAATGTTTCGTAATCTAGGTGCCAGATGTATAAATCCTGACGCGTACTTCAGTGTCCTACAGATGTAATAACGCCATCCGCACAATATTGACAGTTATTAGTTTATTACACACAACAGTAAAGTATTCTTGTCGTGTAGTTATTTAAATTAAAATATAGTTGTGTATGTGTTGTATGTCTGTTTCATGTACGTAAGTCCATGTCATTGTCTGTGATAGTTTATTTCCGACATACCTGAGAAACCGTGAACAGTTTACGGTTAAGGTTGTGTATGTTCAATATCCTGTGAATGTGAGGCAGTGATGACTAATTTGTTAGGCCAACAGTGATAGAGATTGAACATTAACAATATCCCACTAGCCTGGGCCATTTCTCCAAATGCTTTAATAGGTATTGTTAAACATTTATTATTTGTATTACTATTTGGGTTAGTAAGTTGTAAAGTTCGTTTCTATCCTTGGATATGAGGTGTTTGTTTTTTTCTCCATCACTTGTCAACTGGAAAGTGAAATATGCACATAATCTATCCCAAAATAACTGGCAGCTCATACATAAATGTATACAGTATGTGTATGCACATCTATATATATACAACATAACACATACATGCACATTTTATGTGTGTGTACATGTATACTGCTATACACACATAAACACATACATATGATACATACACATACATACACACACATACACACACACACACACACATACACACACACACACGCACACACATATTTTGCATACATATGTGCATATACTCACTACTCAACCCCAAAAGAAAGTATGCATAAATCACTGAGGACATCATGCAATGAGATAAGCACACTATTTAGGAGATGTGTGTGTGCAGTAATACCACAAGTTGTACACATGTTTGATTCCAATGGACCATTACTGTGACACACACACCCCCCACACCCCATGAAACAATTGGACAATTAGAGGAGGCATGGACTCTGAATGAAAGGCTCGCAGATGTTTCCTGGCTGTATGAGAGTGAACTGTTGGGCAAGAATGGCGGCTGGTAGAAATCGGTTCGGAGACAGCTGCTCTGAGAGCAGATATTGATGCATCCAGTGGGCTGCAAACAATTGTTCAAGTCTCTTTAGTCTTTATAGTGACTCGAAGGTGTGCCATCATGAGGATAACCCAGTGAAATATCGAGTATATGCATGCCGAAAAACTCGGCCGCAGCATGAAATTTGTGTTTTCGGTTGCGACGACCCTTGGTTGTGTGACATGCAGCATTCCGAAACAATATACATGTGCAATAGTGTAGCACGTATGCACAGTGGTTTTCGATTATGGTGAAATGGCACACTAAAAAAAATAGTAATTTCAACTTTCATTTTTTGTTGTTGGGTATGACCACTAGCTCATACTTCTATTCTCTCTTTAGACATCTTCACCCACACATAAACAGGAAATAACGTAAACATATTAAACCTCAAATCTACAACCTTAATATATCAGCATTTGAGCCATGGTCTTTCCATAGATTAACTCAATTGGTTGAAATATGTTGTTGTTTCCTTGCATACACTAGAACCCAAAAGACTGATGCTACTTAATTAGTGTATATGTATATACATAGTGGTATGATATTTATTCTATGTACCATGCTTGCTGGTGATATTATATTTACATGCAGAAATCTTCATATCAGATTAAACTGTGGAGAAAAAAAAGCTCTTAAAGTCTCTCAAGTGTGAAAAATAGGGCAATACCCTGTGGCTGTTCTGTGTATGCATAATACGAGAAAAACGTGAATATTACAGTTAAGTAGCATGAATGGAGAAGTCTCCGTTTGTAGTTATTACCAAGTTGGATTTTGTGAAATTGAAATTGGTGGCTTTAATGCGTTTAACGTTGGGTTGTTTTACTTATGTGTATGTGTATGGATGAGTGGGTGGGTGGGTGTATGTGTATGGATGAGTGGGTGGGTATGTGTGTGTGGGTGGGTGGGTGTCTGTGTATATGTATGGATGGGTGGGTGTGAAAGGGAAAAAGAAAGAACAAAACCTCAGCACAATAATAAGCCAAACTGTGGACAATATTGTTATTTATTATAAATTCATAATTCACAAATTTGAATATAAATCTTTTTCAATGTGTTTGTTTCTATCAAATACTGTTACCGGTAATGTAAAACATGTGAATAACAATGATCACATTTATTTGATATTATTTATGTTCATATGCAGCAAGTAATGGAGCATGGTTATAATATCATGATTGATTAAATAGTTTCAAGGATCGTTAAAAAGTGACTCGAACACAATCTTCATGTTAATCGATATTACCGTACCGTACAAAATTCTGTTATTGATAAATCACGTCATTGTTATTATGTTGGGTGTGATGAACACCTCACAGTGGACTTTGCAACTTGCCACGCAGGGTTTTAGTCCTTACACCTCCCAGTTGTAGGGTCATCGCTATCTCATCTCATCTCATCAGCTTTAACGGAAATTGACTTAAAGGTGTTTCACTATTGCATACAGTACTTATTAATACTCCCTGTGTTTGAACTTTTACTTCCACTTTGTGAATAGTTTTTATATAAGAGTTACCTCCCACTTTCCAAGGTGTATCGGCCAATATCCCTGCATTGAAGAATACTCGGAGGAAAGTGTGAGTATTGTACACTTTTTCTGGTCAAGTAGTAAATACTACATAACGTACTACCCTACTACATACAAATTACAATAGATGTACTTTTTGAACATTTTGAACGTGCTGTAAATGCTCTTGCTGTAGCGACATCATTGTTTACAGTACTGTTAAGTCGCCACGATATACTGAGTTGGGGTGAGGTTGGAAGTAGGGTGACTTTCTTGCTGATTAGTTTTTACCTTATCTATCCTATGGCAATAATAATGTGTGTATTTATATATTGCGCCAAATCCAGGTGCTCAATACATGGTTGTGTAGTGGGTCATCACGATACATGGTTGTGTAGGTCATCACAATCAATACATGGTTGTGTAGAGGGTCATCAATCACAACACATGGCAGTGGTTTCAATAGGTGCCAGCAACTGGCAAAATTGTCCGTCTATTTCGGTGTATTTCCCCAATTTTGCCGTCTACTTTCAATCTTGTTGATACTACTTTGTAAATGAAGTATGATTTATGCAGGTCTTTTGCCTCTTACTTTTGCTACTCTGCCACCTACTTCCGATTCTACTGAAACCACT
>JAUTBZ010159511.1:0-11061 GCA_032361785.1 Lepetodrilus galriftensis | reverse complement strand
ACGATACTTTGACTTTCATGTTCAAGGATCCTTTGATTTCACTAGGACCAAGGATTCTTTGACTTTCCTGTTCAAGGAACTTTTTAATTCACTATGACCAAGGATCCTTTGACTTTCCTGTACATGGCAAGAGTCAGTATCTTAAAGTCCATCAAACATACGTCCCACAATATGACCTAGACCATAGCTCATTGGTTTTCGATCCTGTAGAGAAACTCCATTGAGGATGTTTGTTCTCTTTAGCACTGACCGGCCAGATTTATGTGGAATACATGGCGGGGATGTCCTGATTGCTTGACCCTTGTCCACCGGCGCCAAGATTGGATTGGATTTCTCGGTATTATCCACAGTATGTGCGGCCCTGTATGGTAATGGGATGAAAGCCTGTCAATAGCAATTAGGTATTTGTGCTTCACAAAGAGCGGGATTGTAGGTCTACCTTCTTATTGGTCGGAGAATTGCAAGAAACGCGGCAATAATTCAATTGTGCCATGTGTCTACGAGGGTTCTATTTCAGTCAGATTGTGGTCAGACATGATCATTAGGGGATTTTTGACACTACTGGAGATAACGTTTGGGCCTAATGGTCTTGCATTAGGAATATCTCGTTTGTGTATTAATAGAGGTTGTTAATTACTGATTGGAAATTCATTATCAATCAAATATACAAATCAGAGGGAAGGAAGAAAACGCTTCAAAATAAAAATAATAATTTAAAAATAGAATAGGTATGGTGAAATAATTGATTATAAATCATTTCGACTGATTGGTATTTCAAAATGCACAAAGTACAATAAAGTACTCGAGTTCTCTTAAAATGTGTACAGTTGGATATAAATGCCAGAAATGTAGAAAACGTTGGTATTTTCTTGGTAGTGTCAATGCTATCTTACCAGATTACCAATACGATAAGTAATATCTTTCTTGAATACCAAGATACATTCACTGAACATCACAGTCTTGCTAAGCAAATTCAACATGGAAATAAATATATCGACTCAGCAAAGCACGCAGCATGAGTAAAGATTAAAAATAGCAACTACAGTATTTTCAAGGAGAAGAAAAAAATCTGATCTTTTGAATAATTCATATTTAACTTGAGCCCTGCTGGGGGAAATTAAGATGGTTTCCACGTTTCTGGTTCTGACTTGGTGCGAGTATCTGGCATCAAAGTCCGGGTAATTAAGTTGTTGTCCTGCTATCTGGTTCCATCTCTAACAAGACGTGCTCCATTTCACACCTACTAACCTCATCCAGAGTGACCATGTTCTGTCCATCGGAATCTCTGCCTTATCAAAGTAGTGCCAAATTGTTCCAACGTTCTATCAGACCTACACAGTTCCTGTCTAATGAGGGCAATCACCATCTGACGAGCAGGTACCATTGGATGGTCCATTTGGAAGATCTGGGGCTGCTCGAGGAAAGGTTTTGGATACGAAATGTCCATCAGTTGGTTACTAAATGTCCTTCAGTTGGTTACTAAATGTCCATATGTTAGTTACTAAATGTCCATCAGTTGGTTACTAAATGTCCTTCAATTGGTTTATAAATGTCCATCAGTTAGTTACTAAATGTCCATCAGTTAGTTACTAAATGTCCATATGCTAGTTACTAAATGTCCATATGCTAGTTACTAAATGTCCATCAGTTAGTTACTAAATGTCAAGAATCACAATACATTTTTGGAAATATTGATATATGGATTATGTACTCAAGATATAACATTAAATGTTGGGTTTTTTAACAATATTGATATGCTTCCATCTGCCACCATTCAAAGTCTACTCAAGAATCACAGTGTGTTTTTGGTAATTATTGTATTATTTCCATCAATTGCTATTCATAGTTTACAAGCCCATGAGGAAATTAAGTAACTGGGAATTCTATCATTAGTTTATCATGTGCCCCTATACTAACTGGACATTCCTAGACCTCCGACTGTCTATCATCTCGTCTTGGCATGTAGAATTAGCTAAATTGTGTACTCAGTCCTGCCTACGCTGTCTTTGAAGAAGGGATCCCCGATGTCAGTATCGAATTCACCCTACATCTGACACCCACAGTGTTCCATTCTCACCCTTGCCTCTCTGCTGATCTAGACCCCCTCGCACGAAGCAATCATAGCTCAATACCCATCACCACCCACATCTCGTGATCTCTCGAAGTCTTGTTCTTAGTCCGAGAACTCTCAGAGTCTTGTACCGAACAGTGGCATGAAATTAACTGTTTCGGCATCTTCAAAGTTTTCGGTACACCCGCACCGACTTCTGAGATGGAAGGGTTAAGGATATGCTTGGGTTTGGGGTTTAAGACGACGGAAGGCCAGTTTTTGTTGGCGTGTGTCTCCACATCTGGTGCAGTGTACACAGTTTACATTCCTCCACCTCCAACTGTCCATCTCCTGCCTGTGGTATGCTTAATTAGCCAAATTTGAAAACATTGCCTCTTCTCCTGGAAACAGAGATAAGAAGATACAGACTCCTGACTCGGGCTGATGCTGCGTGTACTTGATGCTTGTCATTGGGTGCAGCTAGCATCAGGGAGAAGTCCATATTAAAATGTCTTTTACTACATAGCAAAAGAGTTTATGATAAATGTGAGATCTATACTTCTGTACTTTCAACGCTTCAGGTCTTTTTTTATTTTTTTAATAATTTGTTTTTTAGAAAACTAAGAATTATTAAAAGATTTTATACAAATATTCTTTTTATAACAATTGGAGACTACCTCAATATGTTGAGGCTATTCCCCAGACTATGAATTGGACCCAGACTTGTTGTTTTCTTCCCAGGAACTGGACCCAATTCATGGCACATGGTTAGGGTTAGGAAAATATTGTATTCATATTTTGTCATGATATTAGTGGAAGACTCTAAACCCCAATTAAACAATAAAATAAAATAATAATATTGTGGGTCATGTGAGCCATTCAGATTTCCAGGAATTTGGTCCAAGTCCATTTGAATAGAAAAAATACTCATGACTAGCATGAGCACAGTCCCCCTTAGTATACCATGTGAGCCTTCATATTTTCACTCCTGGCCTCCTCGTTCCTGAATTCAACAAAATTTCACGACACCCATTCAAGTCACTCAGGAACTTTAGCAAGTACTGATACATTCAAGTCAGAAGCCATTTTTGTCATAATATGCAAGTCATGAACCATAAAAGAATAACTACCTCTTGGTTTTGTGATAAGTTAAAATTCATCTGATCTTCCTACTGATGCCAAACATGGTTTTAGATATTCCTACTAGAATATTGATCAGAGTGTATAGCATGTGGCTGATTTGTAATGTCTTGTAACTGATCGTGAATTAAAATTAATTTCTGTGCTCACGAATGTCTTCTTTTTTACTAGATTAAATCAATTTTATGAAAAGGAAGAGGCATATCAAATTGACTAATGATGTAAATAAACAATGAAGAACTACATGTAAAGAAATTAATCAACCAATATGAATGGCACCAAGTTTCCACCAACCGAGTCATTTGTCGGAGTGTTTTCCTTTCAACTGTTCATTAGTCACCAGAATCATTTCAGATGGAAATGAGAATTTTTTCCATTTTTTCCCTCTAATTATTGCATCTTCTCTTCCCATGTGCATCACTGCCTCTATAGGAAATAAAAGCATTAGTAATATAGATTAATAGCCGGTGATCGCTATTCTGACATCCATGTTCATAAATTATTGCAACAAGTTGTGCGAAAGCATTTTCAGTAGCAGTTCGACTTTGAAATTCAGCAGTTCCAATTGGCTGAGGTAGAGGATGAAATGATGAGACGAGACCTCTGTTGTTGGGTTAACAAGGCAAGAAAATACTTTACTAGCTTCCTTCAAAATAAAATTTTCTTTCAACAGGAAATTTAGCGAGATTCAAATTGAGAGCATTGATATGGAATTCACGAGGTTATGATCAATTAAACGAACTGTGATATGATTAATTGAACTCGGCGAGATGCTTGTCACTCGGAACAAGAAAATCATTCAGTAGAATTTTCTTTTTGTCAAGGAAAACCAAATTATCGCGATATGGAACTACGGAGCGTTTCATTTCTTTCCATGACCTAGTAACGTGGGATATTGATTTTGGGATGAGAGGGGTGAAAAAAAAGTGCACGTATCGGTTAGATTCTGAGAACAAATTTGAATTTCTCGTGACGATTCGCTACAAGTCATACACGCAGGTTCGTGTTTTACATCGGCCGACTTGTAGATTCGGTTAAGTACTGAATGGATGCGTGTTTGCGTTGTATACTTTGTGGACAGCGAAAGTCTGTCGGGTGACGAAAGCCATTTACTTTAAACCAGGACGACTGCTAGAGCCGTATTGGCGATATTTACACGCTGTCACAGTCACTGGTATTTCTCCACAGGATCAAACCAGATTGCCTGCTTCGGGTTGTCTATTTATGCATGAGCGAATCGTTATCCAGTAAATTTAACGCTTTTTCTCATTTTTATTACCCTTCTTTGTGAAAGGTTAATAAAATCGTGAGAATTTACATCGATCAATATAAAAAGAATCTTTGGTCGTTATCGGAATGGAAGTTGTGTCCCAGAGCAGATTTTGCTGTTTTTTTGTTGACCGCTGATATCTTGCACATTTCTAATCCCTGGGGATTAACATAAACCCATTCAACAGTTATTAAAGGGTCTTTTTCCTGCTGATTTTAACCACCGCCCTGCAACGCTCATCAGCAACTGAAAATACCCTTGCATAAACACCAGATCTAAATGCAAGCTTATAATTACCAGGATCAATGCTGCGTAATTTTACACAGGAATTTTGCAATGATTAATTGCATTTTTTTTTCTTTCTCTTATCGACAGCTCGAAGTACCCCGTATTTACTGGAGAATCGATTCACGGGCTATAAACTGGTGCAGAAGAACAGCGCAGCACGTCTGGACTGCGGCTTCTATGGAGCGAGCCGCATCGATTGGTTCTCAAATTATGAAAAACTCTCAAATACCTCCAGGTAAAGCCAATAAATGCATGATATTGTTATCTGACTCGCAACATGTCACCGAATATGATTTAAGCTGGAATTTTAAAATCAAATTGCATAATGATATTAATTTCTGGCACATGCACTTTAATGCCAGTTGATCCTATTGAGCCAGTGTGGGATTTATTAATATTGATATTGATAGATTTATTGTTTTCTGTTATGATTATTTTAATAGGAATCCAACATTGTCGTCAATCATTTTTAACCTTCTTGTTATTGGAGATGCTCAGAGTTAAGCTTTATTCATTATTTGATATACATTATTTAGTATTAGCAATTAGCAGTTACAGTAACAAATACGCATTTTCATTGACTATTCAGCTTTTTCATTACTGTTTTCCTTATGGAAATAATTGCCTTGTTAGTATTAATTATTGATTGATTCGCAAGTCTGTATACAGAAGGTTCTAATATTTATATGAATAGGTAAAAATAATATTTATTTTAGCTGTCTGAATTATAATAAAAATGCAATTATTGCTGACAGCCAATTTATAAATAGTGTTTAATTAATTATGTGTGCATAGTATTCACATTTTAATACAAATGGGATTTTTAAATTTAAAAATAAGATAATTTTCTGTCGTTCCTGTAGTAATAGTAATAACATTCTGTTGTTTATGTTATTCTTTTAGTTCTTTACCAACTTTCTATTGTTCGTGTAGTACTTTCTATTATTCCTGTATTACTTACTATTGTTCCTGTTGTACTTTCTATTATTCCTATAGTATTTTCTATTGTTCCTGTAGTACTAACTTTCCGTTGTTCCTGCAGACACAAGGTGTACAGTAACGGGTCGCTGTACTTCCCCAAGATGCGGGCCGCAGACGAGGGCAGCTACAGATGCGAGGGACTCAGCGACACCGGCCCCGCGCAGACGTTCACCTCCGAACTCGTCCTTGTCTGTAAGTACCGCTGTGTGTCGTCATCCTCTAAAACACGGGGCCAGTACCTCCTCACATACGCCACCAGATATTTGTCCTTCTCTGAGATTCAGGCCCTGTGAGTTCTTATGTCACTGGCCAATGGAAATTGTGCTCCCAGGTTTACTGCAACATTCAGCGCTACAGATGTTGCAGGTTTCCTCCTGCCCTACACTGACTAGTTGATATGAATGAAAGAATCTTTAACCTCCTCACTGCTGCGGACATAAATATATATATAAATATGCCCCAAATACATGCAAAATGGAACAATTCAGTAGGAGAAGGTTAAAGCGGCTCTAAACCCAAATTTAAATTTTAAAAACAACTTCCATGTTTGTGACCTCTTTAGAATGGGGTTCCAGATAAGGGTATTGTCCAGGTCAGAGATGTAGCGTATGAAAGAGTAGTTGCTGAGTCTGGATCTCAAGGATGTGTTAAATATGTTCTCCTGAATGCATCAGTAGTTATTGAAAATGTCCAGTGAAGACCACTGTTGATGCATTCATAAATTTACATTCTCAACTCCTTGAGGAATACACACAACACATGCTGCTGAATTGTATGATTGTATTGGTGTATTTATATTTAATCTTTGAATAATATTTCAACTTTTAAGTGTCAGTAATTTTCTATGGTGATTAATTTACAATCTTCCTGTGAAGTTCCAATTTGACACTGTGAGGATGTGTTAAATATATTTTCATGAATGCATCAATGCCCAATGTGACAGGTTAACTGAAAAAATAATGTTACAATCCTTCAAACACACTTTCAAATCAATTTAGTTATTTTTTCTCTCCTTAATGTAGTCTTCCGAATTCGTTATCATGTTTATAAAGTAAATAACAAGTTCTATCAGCTATTCAGTTTGACACTAGAGAGCTTGGAGAGCTTCATTTATTGAAATAAGCAGCTCTTAACAAGGTATTGGAAAATGTTATGTATTTAACCCAATCTGCTCATCAAACAGAATCCATGTGCAAAGTAAAACAACAATTATCAAATGCATTAGTATCAAGTAGACATATTAATGGATTAAAAAATGTAGATTTAAGGATTGCTGTTGTAGAATGTGTTAAACATGTTCTAAGGTTGGAGTGGTATGCTTCCTAAAGGATTGAAACCCTAAGTAATATTTTCTATATCTGAGTGGTGTTGCATTAACCCTCTCCATGCTGGATTAAGCAAAAGCACTGCTCATTAGGGCATCAATAGTTGCATTCAGCAGGGAGAGTGTTAATGGTATCTTCACGAAGTAAGATCAAGGCAGAAATCAAGTCAATATTTCAATGAATAATGCGCAGCACTCATGGTAGCATTGGCCTTCAAAGAGTGCCTTAAGGCCTTCAATAAATATTTATTAAAGGCACACATATTAAATTAATGGAACGTCACTATAAAGGAAAATACCGCAAGTTTTATTATTAAATTGTCTGGTTCCTTTTTTAGCTAGAAAAAAACATGTAGGGGGGCTTTAAAATGTCCCATAAACAATATGGGATTCAATGATTCAAGAAGGTGAATACCTTTGTCCGAGGACTCGTCACTTGTGACACGCTTTGACTCGGGGGATCATTTGTTATTCAGGACCCGGGTGTCTTTGTTAAATCCTCTGCTGCTGGGCTAACTCTAGAACATACGCTATGTCAACATATCTTAGATTTACTAGTAAATAACACGGAATCTTTAATAACGTTTACAAGACAGCTCTTTGAAGTCACTGACCTCATAATCTCTTTTATGTCTAGGGGGTATTTGTGGATTATATTTCATAAAACATTAATGGGGTAAGTGATGCAATGTGTGGATGTTCGTGGCATATTCACTGATTACTGCACCTAGAGAAATCTGACATTAACTAGAGGCAGCCATGAAGATATGGGATTTTACTGTTTTGATATGGTTTTAATAAATATTATTCTTTGATGCATATTGTGTATTTAAGTTTATATCTTAGTTTTTCAGTTTATCAGTAGTTGAACTATGTTTAATAGATATAAATGTAATCAGTATGTTTTGGATGATAAAAAGTTAATAATATTGTGATTAATTGTAAAATGTTAAAAAAAAAATCAATTGTTAATACAACTTAATAAAATAATGTCTACATAATTAACGTGAATAATTATTGAATGAATGGTTTTGTTTTTTGAGAAAATAAATGTGAGGTGAAATTAATTCCATCGAGCTCTACATTTGATAGTTTGCCAGGCTACTGACTTCTTAATTTAGATAATAACTGATAAACACCATTGTCCAGGTATAAAAGTGTTATCCCAGGAAATGTTAAGTATATATTATAACCTCGTTGAAAGGTAACCTTCAGATGAGGAGACATAATAAATTACTTTGACGAGCAAGTAAGTGTCACATAGATAATAGTCACTTATCATCCGTCCATCGTGTGTCCGAGCTGACTATAATAATACCTGGCCGTGTCCAGTGTCGGACTTACCCGGATGAAGGTGAACCCTGTCAAGGGAGATAAACACCTTTGTCCGTACCTGGGCCCCGGTAACGAGCCACACCTGAGATCCCCCGTGTCTAACTGTCAGGTAATCCCCCCACTTGCCTTCTATCCAGGATAATACCCAAGCACATTAAAATCAACTTTGATGTCCAAGATCGAAAGAAATTGAAAAGCCGATATTTTTTGCTGATGGGATATCGGAATTAATTTAAAGCATTCCGTGACATTTTTGGTCAGTTGATAATTGTCTTAATGCGTGCAGTTTGTCAGGTATGAACAAAAATATTTTGATTTCAATTATTAGTGAAATATTTCGGCATGGTCCAGTGATTATTGGTTGTCCTTCAAAGCGGAGGTGTATTAGTTATCCATTTACCATCTGGTCTGTCCTGGACTGTTCACTGATCACTCCCTGACACGATCTTAATGAGAGTATTTGAAGAATTTTCATTAAGGCCACCCAACACTGGTTGGTGAACACACGTTTTTTCAAACTTCAAAGTTTCAAAGTTAAGAATATGAGGACGCACTGCAATGCATATTATGTGCACCATCCTGAGGATGCTATATTTCTGAGCAGATGTTCCACACTACATCTGAGCAGATGTTCCACTGGAGAAACTGCAGATGTTCTTGTAACAGGATCATGTTAATCCTAGTATTCAAACCCGAGTTGCCTAGATTGTGAGTCCAACACTCTACCCATTCAGCCAAAGTCATTGGGCCTATTACTGTCATTGGGCCTACTACTACTGTCATTGGGCCTACTACTACTGTCATTGGGCCTACTACTGTCATTGGGCCTACTACTACTGTCATTAGGCCTACTACCGTTATTAGGCCTACTACCATCATTGGGCCTACTACCATCATTAGGCCTACTACTGTCATTGGACCTACTACTGTCATTGAGCCTAATACTGTCATCAGGCCTACAGTACTACTACTACTACACATAGTACGTCTCACAGCTACTGGTACATTGCTACACTAAAGGTGCACTCTGACAAGACTGGCGGCCCCCAGTGTAATGTCTTGGTTGGTGCCAGGACTACTACAGTAGGTATGTGGTAATGGGTCCCAGTCACAGCTCAGCTTGTCGTGTGAGTTATAGAGGGAGCACTGTGACTTGTACCAACAATGCAAGGTCACAACCTGATGTTAGCGTAGGTTACAGGAGATACTATTAATGTATAATGTGGGTTAGAGGCGACACCGGTAATGTCTTTTATATAAATTTATGAGGTCTTAGAAGAGCTTGGGTCTTGCAGAAACATGTAGGGTTTTCGGCACTATCATCTCGATTATTTTCCTGATAATATCTATATTAATTACCTTTATGATTGGTGGGGACAGTTACCTAGGTTACAGTAAGAATTCAGTATTTCTCTGAGGTAGTCAACAACTTGTTTGTTCCATTGGTTCCTTGTACTAGATAATTACAGAGGATGAGAAAAAATAAACTAGAAAATGCAGCTCTAAATCCCAACTTCAAACAATCCAATAAAATGGCTAAATTTTGGTGTGTCACTGTTTTCAGGTAAGAACACATGAGAAAACCTGTTATTCTTTACCATCTGGCTATTTAAATTATTTACTTTCATCCTCTAAGACTGTTATGTAGATAGTCTATGTGACATGGGTTATCACATATTTTCTGAACACTGATCATAAGAACATCTAGTTTTTGTCATGTTCTGGCTTTGTCATGCTCTGGTTTTGTCATGCTCTGGTTTTGTCATGCTATGGTTTTGTCATGTTCTGGCTTTGTCATGCTCTGGTTTTGTCATGCTATGGTTTTGTCATGCTCTGGTTTTGTCATGCTCTGGTTTCCAATGGTGTACCAGTAATGAAGAAGCCTCTTGTCACAACTACCGTAGGTCTGCACTAATGGTACAAGGGTTAATGGGTATCGTTCAGTACGATGTCAAGTTATGTCAGGATCTCTTTACAGGAACTATACCCTTGAGTAAGTCTAGCAACAACTGTGTTATAAGACACCTGGCTTAATGACTATTGGATTATTTCCCCCAGCTGTGTGTAACAGTGTCCAATGCTTACTACTGTTTGGTGTTGTGTGTAAGTAAGGAGGGTACTAGCTTACGGTATTGGTGTTGGATGTGAGTAGGGGTGGGTAGGTGGGTGGGTAGGTTGGGTGGTTAGGTGGGTAGGTTGGGTAGGTGGGTGGGTAGGTTAGGTGGTTAGGTAAGTAGGGTAGGTGGGTAGGTAGGTTAGTGCCTGCCTGATACAATGGTAAATAGGTAGGTGTGGGTTTGGTGGGTAGGTAGGTAGGTGGATGGATTTGGTGGGTAGATAGGTAGGTGTGTGGGTTTGGTGGGTAGGTTGATAGGTAGGTGGATGGGTTTAGTGGGTAGATAGATAGGTAGGTGGATGGGTTTGGTGGGTAGATAGATAGGTGTGTGGGTTTGGTGGGTAGGTTGATAAGTAGGTGGATAGGTTTGGTGGGTAGATAGGTAGGTGGATGGGTTTCGTGGGTAGGTAGATAGGTGAATGGGTGGGTTTCGTGGTTATTTAGATAGCTAGAGATTTTGCTAGATTGTAGAGTAGGTGGGTGGGTGAATTTGCTAATTAGATAGGTAAGTAGGTGAATGGTTTTGTTGGTCATGTAGATAGGAATAGATGGGGGGG
>JAUTBZ010159500.1:0-11061 GCA_032361785.1 Lepetodrilus galriftensis | reverse complement strand
AAAATTAGATACGAAAGTATCGCTCCAAATATATATTGACATACGCTCAACAACGTTGTTGAGCGTTTGTCAATATATATTTGGATCGATACTTTCGTATCTAATTTTAATTAGATTGTACAGACATCGTATGTAACTGGTAAGTTGACAAAACCTTCAACAATTGTTCACCTCACTGTTAATGTATGTCATGATTAACAAGTACATTTTTGTGATTATGTTTATAAACAGTCCGTATATATTATGCATTACGTGATTACGCCTTATTTGAAATGTTTCATTGTAAACTAGATTCGCCCTTATCCCATGTCAACTTTCCTATTTGCAGCCAGAGTATCTTTCGGGGAAATATTCGGCAAACCGCTTTCGTTTTTGATAAGTATACATTAAAGTCACAATCCTAACCAATGTGTGGGCGGTAGTAGTCTATAGTGCGAAATGTTTCTGCTACTGTGTTGGCATATGAGTGTGTCAAAGTCTCGTCCACGTCTACATATACACCAGCCAGACGCTAAGTTGACGTGTGAGTGGCATAGCAATAAGGGGCATAGACAGTTGTTGTTAACAATATTGTGAATGTAATGTATCTATTCCCAATATATCAATGAATACGTATGATGTAAATGTGTTATTGGATGATGATGATGATGATGATGATGATATTGTGGAAATGCACGTGAAAAATAATATATTCATGATTGCTTCTGATAGGATTGGAATCTGATAGGATATGTTCTGGCGACAGGTTAGCAAAAAGCCCTATGCTTTTAACCAGATTCAAACAAGTTTCATTTAAAAACATCTGAGGGGTACTTCCTTTTGATCGTGAGTGTAGTGCGTGGACAATACACGCCGTATATGGGACAAAACATTAGTAATATAATGATGACACATCTCGGCATATACATGAAACAGAGGATCATGCCGATCACCCTGGGATTTGAACCCGAATTGCTGGATTGTGTGTCAAACGTTCTACCGAATGAGCCATAGGGGTAACCCCGCTGGCCGAGACCAGTAGTAGCATCTTATATCACACCCGGCTACAGACATATAGCTCGACGCATGATCCATTATCGCCAAGGCACTACATAATTAAAACCCGAGTAATGCAAACAGCAGCGTCAAATACCATGGTTGGATGGCCATTACGTGTAAAGTGGTTAAATATAATTACTACTTGAATTGCTTTAATGAAGGCACTAACTCATAAACCTATATTAATGAGCTCATTTGCTACGCGAAACTGTGTGACTGGGAGTAGGCTACACAGTGCACAGTTAGGTGCGACTATACACAGTTAGGTGCGACTGAAACACAACCTTTGTGAAACATGAATATATTCTCAGGTCTTGAGTATCATTCTTGTAATAGACTTCCGGTTTATTGAGTACTGCCTCTTATAGGTTGCGCACAGACGTGGATCGCAGGTGAGATAGCAGACTATTCCAGATATAATATAGTAGGCATGGACCTGATAACTGAAAGGTCCGGTCCCCGGATGTCTTTTTCGAGAGGTTTTAATGACTAGGATATTTTCTTCAGATCATAGCAACGATCTTAAAAGGCGTGATCGATTTGGCGTCTTCTCATTTTGGTAGAAGTGATTCTAGGAAGAGAAAGTTTAACCCACGCGCCCTTGCAATGGAGGGGAGCACGGGAATTCGTCTGCCAGAAGAAGACGACGTTTTCTGCCGCAAAACGATCAGTAAGAAAACGTCTTCTGGAAGATGGATCGTCAAATCGGTCACGCCCTCATCCATAAATTGGGCAGCCTGAAGAATCTGGATGAATAGGAACTGCTAATCGTATATCGATCCACTAAGATTTGCAATTTACAATCAGTGGTCTGTATTATTGACAAAGAAACCAGCGTGTATATACCTGATCAAAGAAACAGTTTAAAGTTGAAACGTATTCCGTCGGGTAGGTAGCAAAGATACCCGCCGTGGCGTTAGGACCCGTCGTGCTGCGTATGCCACCGTCATAATGGTTGATTGCATCTGAAAAATCCCGGTAATAAATAGTAAGGCACCTCTGTTTTCATTGTATAACATTGAACTGGGAACACAGACCGTCACATTATTCGTCAATTGCAGAACACTGGATTCGGTAACAGGTGTCTTCTTGTCAGTTTGCATGGTACAGTTTGCATATGTACATGTACAGTAAGAATGTTTGAAGTGTATGTACATAACGTAATTAATTAGTGTAAGAATAGAGAAAATAAGAATATCGTATTGTATCGCTTCCGCTTTTTGTTTCAAGAGTGTTCCATCTGCATTGATAATATTCACTGTCTGCGTTACATGAGCACGCCTTCAACTCACCAAAATATACATAGAACTGCACGACTGCCGCAAAGAATGATCCTGCCAGGTTGGCAATAGAATAGAAAGGCCACTTATACCAGGGTATCATCCCCTTTAAACACAGACCCAGGGTCACGGCAGGGTTCAAGGATCCACCTAAAGTCGGAGAGAGAAAATGTGTTTACTTGTATGTATTACTACTTTGATACATTCGATGGTCTTAAGTGGTCAAGATATAATATGCCTATTCCAAGCAGACAGTATTATAATGGAATTGGCAATGCATACCGGTATATTAAAATACACGTTGTTGACCATTGACCACCATGTTGATAGAATCATCGTCTTTACGTGTGTGAACTCTTCAGCTAAGGTATCTACCGTTAAACTGTTTAGGACATGAGGAACTGACGTAATGTGAATATTTAAGTGTTTATGTGTTTCAAATTATATTTCGAGTTAATGCTCTTCTCGCCACCATAAGTGATGTCGTTAATATACTCTCTGAAATGCCGATAAATACGTTATGCAGACATATGTTAGATGGTTGTACGTACCACCTCCTAAGGGTATGCATGTTATACCTGCAGTCTTGATATTTAAATACATTGACATGTACATGTATTGTTGTATATGAGCCAGTGGCCTTACATTCAATACAGAATTGAATTGAATGTTATACCTGGCTCTAAGAATTGTTCATGGTATGCCTGTCTCTGTAATGATAGGCACGTTTTGTCTGACATTCTAAGGTATGAATGCTATACCTGCCTAACTAAGGATGTGCATGTTATACCTGAAACTCCACCGGACCAGTATATTCCCATGGTCAGCCCCATCCCGCCAGCCAGGTTCACTGTGAGGAAGCTGCTCAGCGTCTGCCGACTCAGGACATACTGGGCTCCAGAGGCCACGGCGAATGTCTAGAACAGCAGTACTACATAGTTGTAATGAAGACACCATAGATTGCGCCTAACCATCATAGTGTCCAAGATCATACCCAACATACCCCCATTGACCCCGAAACCTAACATCTTACTGACCTCTACCCAGACAAATGGTTACGATAAGGGTCAGGGTATCGTTTCTCGAAGCTCTCTTAGACGCTAAGGGACCATAGCACTCTCTTAGCAATGTGTTAGCTATCGGCAAAGAGAGCGCTATGGTCCCTTAGCGGCTAACAGAGCTTCGAGAAACGATGCCCAGGAGATTTGTTCCTTTGAAGATTGGCTAGGGATTTAGTGGACTTAGCGGATTGAATATTTTTTTTAAGTTAAACATTATGTCACCGAAACAGGATGTAAAGCAGTGTATCTCACCACATCCATAACCCATGACTTAGATGCACATGTTCTACAACTAAGTAATGGTCGGACGCCATTGTAACAGGACCGTGCCAATCCTGGGAATTCGAACCCGAGTTGCTGGATTGCGAGTCCCAATGCTCTACCGACTGAAAAAAAAGAAGAGGTAGCCCTCTAGCCAAGACCAGTATATCAACGCAAATTGGTGAAAGATTTCCGCAGTGACGTTAAACTTCATAATCACTCATTCACCCAAGACCAGTAGGAGGATCTTATATGTGGGTACACTTATGTATTTTGAAAAGTTACACAGTATGTGGTGAGTTATATTAAAGTGTTTGCTATATACCACGATTGTTTTCATCCAGGTTTGGTCGGGACACCTGGGAGTTCCTCTGCACTGTCTGGGTTCGGAGAAGAACGGTCCCGTCACCTCAGTGTCCCTATCTCCTAAGGCGGACCTCGTTGCCGCGGGATACCATGACGGTCACGTGCGGGTCTTCGATGTCAACACAGGTTCGTATATTTTCACTGTTGTTCAATATGATTGTTGAGTTTATGTCTGTATAGGCCTGGGTTCAAATCTTGTCTCGGGAGTCCTGAATCAATGTTCACTAAAGAAACATTTCTGATGCGATACTGATAGGATGCGCTGACGGTAGTGTGGCAATGCAGTTATAATCCTGTGGGGAGCGACATTAATATAGGATGTTATCATCCTGTTTGTCAATCCCCTCTCGTGATTTATGTATACTATTGTATTGTTAACGTCCTGTGTGTATTTTCTTTCATGTGAAGAAATATTGTTTAAATCAGTTATCATCGTTGGTCTTGTCAGTACCAGCTGGTGCTCACAGGTTTACTGCAACATTCAGCGCTACGGATGTTGTGGGTTTCCTCCTGCCCTAAACTGATATTAGTGAAATATTCTAGAAAGCGACTTTAAACCCCAATACAAAAAAAAAACAAAAAAAACAGCTATCTCTTCTAGTCATTTACCACAACACCTATAGTATGATGTTGATTCGCTGTGACGTACAACAATAATTCACTCACTCACCTTTTCTACCATAATTAAATAATTTCTCAAATACAACATGAACAGTTTTCAGATTTGTCACAGATCAATCTTTCATTCCAGAATCTGATTTTGATAATATAATTATTTTATTCTATGAGGTTAACAATCAATAACTTGCCAGACTTAACCAGCAATGATCAGAAATTACATTATAGTTGTGAAAAGTTTTCTGGTCTCCATTTTCACGATTTTTATTACAGAAAAACGAAGCCCTTCCCAGTCTCTGAGGGACCTGCTATTCAAGAGGTCGCCAGTTGGCAGGGGGAGCAAACTCCATCCGGGATCCAAGGGGACACAACTCCAGCGGGTACCAGGAGGCATGGGCTACCTGTTCATCAACCGGGAACACCAAGAGGGTGGCAAGAACCCTGAGGAATCCCTGAAGACCTGGAACGCTGTCTACTGTGCTATAGTGCTGGAGGAATTCTTGAAAGAGTTAGCTGCCCTTGCCCAGGAGCATGCAGTGCTAGCTGTTGACGAGGGGTACGGCAGCAGTTAAACAGTGGTAGCTAGTTTTATACACTGTAGAATTTGAAAATGGGGCAGGTTGTGGTAAAACGTGGGATTTTGAGCCAATGATTCCAGATTCAAATACGGCATCTGACATCAATGTTCGCGAAAGTTACCTTTCTGATGCGATATTGATAGGATACACTGTCTGTAGAGTGGCAATACAGTTATCATCCTTGGTCTTGTCAGTACCAGCCTGTGCTCTCGGGTTTACTGCAACATTCAGTGCTACAGAAGAATCTAGAAAGTGACTAAACACAAATTAAAAACAAACAAAAAAAGAATCTAATTTATTACACCGTAGACTAAACAGTAGTAACTAGTTTGACACACTGAGACTAAAATATGTTCCATTTTGTTTCTACCACCATTTTATAGTAAATATATTTATTTAACAAGATATTATAAGTTTATTTATATAGTATTTATTTCTTTGTTGCTTTTCGTCGCAAATGGGTGAAAGATTCCCGCAGCGACATTAAACTCCATATTCACTCACTCACTTTGTTGCTTTTCTTTTTTGAAGTCTGAGGTTGACTGTATTTGATTCTTCATGGCTAAAACAATATTTCTTGTTTGTTTTCCACAGAGCAATAATAAAAGTGGAATCGTGACAGTGAGACGGTCTTGAAGTACGTCTCTCTACTACACCGGCAGCTTCAGCACTTCCGCCCGACTTGTAGCCATCATCATAGCGACCTTTGCCGTCGTCAAGGCAACCACATATCAACACTCGCGCATGAGTCATCCTTATTATATTATTATTATTAATCCTTTTAAGACTTGTCAAATTTTTAGCATGGTATGTTATGTAAATGGAAAAAACGTATTACAAATACTATCTGCAAATTGTTAAACTTATTTATTTATTTATGCGCGATACTAAAACCTAATTGAAAATGAGGATATTTTAATGGCAGCTTTAAACTTCAAATTTGTGTCAACCTGGACCCTTTACAAATCATGCGATTACAAATTATTTATGCTAATTCCAACACCTAAACATTTTATATCTGGTGGTTTTTTTTAATTTTCTGTTTTCTATTTTTATTTTTTTAATGGAATAGGTTTTCTTTTGTCTGTTGATTATGGGTTTAACTCTCTCCACGCTGGAGGCAACTAGATGCCCTAAAGAGCAGTGTCTGTGCCTAATCCAGCTGGGAGAAGGTTAAGTGTCTCTTTTAAATATCTTAATCATGTTTCTTGAATTGTTGCAAGTAGAAATGCCATCATTTAACCCTTTCCCTGCTGGATTAGGCACAGGTAGAGCCCTTTATGCCATCTCTGGATGCTTCCAGAATGGAGAGGGTTAACATAAACCTTCTGTCCTCTCAAAATGCTGTAATTAATTGTATAGAACATTGATTACCGATTATTTGAAATTGCCCTCACGGACTGCTTTTAATGTGTAAACCTGAAGTTCAAATAGCCCCTGCAGTGCCTGTATCTGTTTGTTGCTGTTTATTCAGCTTATAGTAATAGTTGGACAAATCTGGGAAATTAGAAAATAGTACACAGATAATTATTTTATTTTTTAAATAGCAATGTAACTTGGAAAATAGATCCAATAATATGATAATAATCCCATAATAATAATATCCGGTTGATTACATCCCTATTTTATCAAACTTATATGCAATTGAGAGGATATACTATATACTTACAATCAGCAACATTGTTTATAAGTAATTTATTATCAATTATAATCATTTTGTAGAAAATCCTATGCAATATTTAGCAAAGATTATCTTAAAAATGTCATATATGTAGATTCCTGGTGATATTAATATGGAGAGGTATGAAATTGTAGAGATTTCTTAGAAATATCAAGTCTGCATTAACAAAGATATTTGTGAGTTTTTGAAATACCTATGCAATTAATGGGAATATTTTTGAGGCAGGTTTGGTTTGAATGTTAGTATGCAATTAAATAAAATTACTGTTTGACTGTTTTAGCAAGATTGTGAGACAATTAGCATGTATTCGAAAGGGTAAATTACTTTATGGCTAAAATGTCTACAAGGTAGACAATTTCACATGCACACTTAATTCTGAGCCAGTTTTTGTTCAGCCTCTTTGACTTGCTTGCAACAAAACAGATTTATAAAGACCAATTTACATTATATTGTATAAAATGGTGTAGCTCTAACATAATGGCCTCAGACCACAATTAATGTCCTTATTTGTTTATCACTATTTAGTGCAAACTCCAAAATGCATAGTAAATACAGTATATAGATATTATTATTTTTAATTTGCTTGATGGTTTCCTTCTTGGGTACACATTTGATGAAAATTTGAGGGTAGAAACATCAACTACTTTTCCGGCTATTGCTAAGGTAAACAAGGTCATGGTCGTTGCCGACAAATTTACACTTTTGACTGGGGACTTGGCATATGCGTCAATAGAGCCAGAGCATTTTACTGCAGACTCTGGGGAAATGAAGCTGTCCTTCAGACACTATGAAGTCTTAGCTGTCATTCTAGATACAAAAACAGTACCTGCAAGCAAAATACAGCACATCTAGGAGAGCACTATGTTTTCTTACGTCACTTCCACAAGTTTGGTCAACGAGTAGGGGAGGTAATTGTGGTCTGAGGCCTCTGGCTAAAGTTGGAAGTTATGGTTACCTTAGAGTTATGTCCCTTTATACAGGGAAGGTTGGTCATCTTTCAAGGTTGTTCAATAGGCCACAATTTATGATTGGTCATTCAGACATGTTTCTGTCGATAGATTATTTCTATATATTTTGATTTTTAATATCTAGCCCGCTTATTTACACAGATAATATTTTTACCCTGTTGTATGTATACAAATATTGATTGTTTGTGTATTCTGTTACCAAAATGACATTATATACAAGAAGGTATGTAGTGGCATAATTAGTTGAATTAATATCAAGTAGTCTTTAGTCAGAAATAATGTGTATTTGAATTAATATCGTAGTCTTTGGTCAGAAATAAACTGTGTATCCTTATTTACCTAATGAATGCAGTCAGCAGAACAGGGTTCGAATCCATAGAACACTGTTCTGTGAAAGTAGCCAATGCAGTCAGTTATCTTTGTGTATATATAGCAAGTTATGTTCCGTTTATCTGCAGTTTACGGCTTGCCTTCATTTGGTTGAAGTGTGTATATTTTGCTCATTCATATTTAATATAAAACTTGTTAACAAAAGGTGCTTTATGTTTTTGTGTACATTTTGTTTCCATTTATGAGACACTACTTCAGGAAAACTTGATTGTGATATAAAGTTTTGTGTTTTAAAAAACATCATGTTTTAATATAATAAGTGTTGCGGAATGTGGAATTGAGTAGATTCAATCAGTGATTGGTTGAAATATCTTTGGGGTTTTGCACTTGAGATTGCTATTTCATATAGTGCTCATTAAAATAATGAAAGGTGATCGTAGCCTCATAGGTTTTCTTAATTGTATGTTATTATTTTATTTGTGACTTTGTGGCTAGTAAATTCAATATTTGTGATGCTTTATTACTCAAGAAATACACACCTATCGTAAACTATAGACAGAATTAAGAAATTTTGCTAGGTCTGGCCTGAATATCAGTAAAGGGTTATTATGCAGTACTGACATAAATCGGGTATGCTATAGTTTTATATAGTATGCCATGGTTTTATATAGTATGCCTTGGTGTATGCACTAATTCAAGTCTGGATTACTTACAACCCTACCAAGAATTGTAGGCCGGTAGTGTTACTATTCCATTAGTTTTTTCTATTCATTTGATATTTTTATATGTTAAACTTCTATGAATATTGTAGGTCATGTAAATTAAAATGTCTATCTAGGATCCTTGGTATTGTTTATCAAATCTCTCATATCTACTATGGGACCAAAAGCACTCGTGTAGCGATCTCTAATACATGGGAATCGTGCACTTATGAGAGCGGTATGGTCTCATAGTGGATATGAGAGCTTTGAGAAACAATACACAGCTACATATATATATATATATAATTGATCGAATGTATAATGAACTTTGATGAGGAATTTTTGTTGATAACGTAGCGATTCATTTGAAACCAATCACAATTATCCTATTGGGCAGCTCTTGTTGCCTCTAGGAGTAGGGAGGTTAAAACCATGTATAACCTTTGACATAAAACGCATGTTATTACAATGTGAGGATCACTAATCGATATTTTACTTTAGTTGTGCTTCATTGTGCTAGTAGAATTTGATTTACATCGCACGTAGAGTTTTACCTGCGGCTAAAGTGTGGAATGAATATTGGTTTCCAGTGTGTATGGCATAATAAGTTGACCATAATAAAGTAGGGCTAGACCAACTGACTGGTGTGTGTATTATTTATGAGTGGTTGGGTAATTTATGACGATTTTGTGCTAAATCCACATGTCAAGTTATAAAATCGTAGTAGACATTTTACACCTAATTTGTAAAGCATTGGCATTCAAATTGACAATAAAATATATTTATTCTGATTTTCAGCACATTCAAGTAATTCTTAAGAATGTTTGAATTGTTTTCCTACGATACAATATTGCAGATTTGTTGTTTCATTTAAGTATATTTTAATATATGCATTTCGGTATTTTAATTTATGCAATGTGATACAGTACCTAGGTGAAAGGAATTTGAAACCTTGCTATTGATAATTCAGCTGTCTTCTGTATCCTGATTCTATGGTAATTACACCTAAGCAGAAATCAAATAGTTCTGAAGCAGGTTTATGCATTGTGAGGATGTGAGCAGGGACGTTGTTATTGATTGTCAGAACTACATACACTATGCACCAGTTTGTATCTTGAAAATAGTGGGATTAAATAAGTGTATTTTGTATATTCGCTATTTTAAGCATTACAATATAGATTTTAATTTGTTATTCTTACAAGCACAATTTGTTAAAGCCTACTTTATGGTCAAGCATAGTTTTAATCAAAACTCTTTGTTCGATTTGGCTACGCTAGAATTTTCTTTTTCAATCAGCAACTTGTTTCTCTTGTCCCAGTAGTCTAGATTATGTGGAGGGGAATGTCAACTATTAATGTACAGTAAGGAATGAGAAAGTGATATGAATTATTGGGAAAATAATTATATGAAATAACTACCCAAGACATGAGCAATTAGTTGCTGGTTTGTATAGAACACTTCTGGCGACAAATCAAATGCATTTTATTTCGGGTAAATTGAAATTCCAACTACTGTCTAATACAGTATAATACTATTAATTAGTTTAACAATGTGGAAAATATTCTACTGTTAGTTTTTCATTTTTAAATTTGCAATTTTTAATAATATATGACATGCAAATATTTTTAACCATATCTTTTTTCTCTCTTATGTGAATAGTATTTTATTGTACATAAGCATCTATGTACATTCAGAAATTCATTTGAAAAATTAACATTTTGTGCGGGTGCACATGAAATATAAATACCTTGAAATGATTTTACCAGATGTTTACACAGTCAGAAATGACCATTCACTGCCTTCATGTTAATGTCTGCATATTAAAACTGTATAAAGATGACAACTGCCTTCTGTCTTTATTTCTCCATTGCATTTCAGGTTAATAACCCGGCCCCGAGATTATAAAACCTTTCCGAGTACGATTTCATGCTCAACTCAAGTTTTGTTCATAAAACATCATGTACATTTTGAGCTTGAGCATGAAATCGTACTCAGATCATTTTGTAATGTGAGCCTGGGTATCGTTTCTCAAAGCTCTCATATCCACACTATTAGACACTATTAGATGGACTTCGGAGCTAAAGGTTCCAGGTTCAAATCCTGTCGGCATCAATGTTCGCGAAAGTTACCTTTCTGACGCGATATTGATAGGATGCACTGACTGTAGAGTGGCAATGCA
>JAUTBZ010159489.1:0-11061 GCA_032361785.1 Lepetodrilus galriftensis | reverse complement strand
AGTTCTGGCAAGATCAGGAACGCCTAGATCTATAGCTGCAGTTCTGGCAAGATCAGGAAAGCCTAGATCTACAACTTTAGTTCTGGCAAGATCAGGAACGCCTAGATCTACAACTTCAGTTCTGGCAAGAACAGGAACGCCTAGATCTACAACTTCAGTTCTGGCAAGATCAGGAACGCCTAGATCTATAGCTGCAGTTCTGGCAAGATCAGGAAAGCCTAGATCTACAACTTCAATTCTGGCAAGATCAGGAAAGCCTAGATCTATAGCTGTAGTTCTGGCAAGATCAGGAAAGCCTAGATCTACAACTTCAGTTCTGGCAAGATCAGGAACGCCTAGATCTATAGCTTCAGTTCTGGCAAGATCAGGAACGCCTAGATCTATAGCTTCAGTTCTGGCAAGATCAGGAAAGCCTAGATATATAGCTGCAGTTCTGGCAAGATCAGGAAAGCCTAGAGCTACAACTTCAGTTTTGGCAAGATCAGGAATGCCTATTGAAATAGCTGTAGTTGCAACATATTAGCAAGAAGATACCATGACATTGCTTGTTATCAACAAAGTTCTATAAACACGACTCCTGACAAATGGCTCCTGTCAGTCCTTAGCCTGTGTCCACTGTCAATGACCTTACCGGGAGCTTACTGGCATAACAACCGGTGATCTCTTGAACTGAACACTGTCAGGGACATGTCACATACAATCAGTCATCCTGCCAATTGTTCATCAGAACAGTCACATCAGAATGAGAAGACAATGAAACTGACTTACCTGCATGCACAATAATTACAATTTCCAAATTCTCTATTGTGAATGAATTATTGATTTACATCACAGCAGGAATATTTTACCAATAATTATGTGATGAATCAAAGTGGGATCGAGCAGTTGCTAGTGCATAAGAGTACAAATTTGAAGATCTGAGTTTATATATCCCATTCACCAGACATGAGTGAATATGGAGTTTAATGTCGCTGCGGGAATCTTTCACCCATTTTGCGACGATCATTCACCAGACATCTCTACAATTCACAAGCATAAGGAGACTTTGGTGATTTCAAAATTGTAAACTAATGACACTGACCTGTTGTTGAGTCAATCTTGAAGAAACTTTTAGGGTCTCCTCCGGTGATCTTAAAAATGAATTTCTGCTTCTTGCGAGCATCGCCATCATCAGCCTGGATCTGGACCACGGACACCCCACCAGGACTGTTCTCTCTGACCGCCGCGTGGTACGATGGCTCCCGACTTAAAGGGACGTTGTCATTCTCGTCCATGATTTCCACAAGCACCTCCAGACGGGCAAACTTGGGGACGAGGCCGCCATCTTGAGCGTAGACTGTCAGCCAGTAGTGCGAGGCAGTCTCGCGATCCAGCACCTGGTTTGTTCGTAAGGTTCCTGAAAAATAAACATACAATTTTAAAGTCAAATTTGTAAAGCGTATTGGGTATAGGTATGAGGTATTGGTATACGTACGATGTAGAATGTATTATAGGGTATACTGTATATGAGGTATACTGTATACCTTCAGTATATGAGGTATATGAGGTATACCTTCAGTAAATTGTCTCTTTGGTGCTACCTGTTTTTAATATTGATTTAACAAAAAATCATCAATGACCAAAACTATCGAATGACAATGATGAACAAGGAATGTCAACACAAGGTCAATCATGACATCGACTCTCCATTACGGTCCATTCTACAACCAAAATGTCCAGAAATACATCAAAGCCTTTGGTCATCTTCTGTAATCTTTGCCCTACACTGTGATATCATTATTACTTCTCCATGATCAATGCCTTGCCAGATGTACTACTTGATACACAGCGAGGTCGCCAGAGGTTTCCGAAGATAGCCAGAGACATCCAGTAACCTCACAGTGTATGAAGTCATTTATCTCTCAACACATCAGTAATACTGATCTTATCTGGTAATTTAACCATCTCTCTTTTGGGACCATCATAGTCACTCCTTATCTCTAGTTGTCTGCAGCCTGCAGAGGTTTAACTGATAAGAAAGACTAAATGGAAAGAAATCTAATATACTTTTCAACATTGATGTAGTTATCAATGGAGATCTCGCAAATTAGCCAAGATTTTTTTTTTGTCCTCAACTCAAAATGTATGAAATGCTACACAGATCTAATGGGAAAAGAATATAAGTTTGATATCTAGATCAAGCGATGAATTATGTATTGCATGTGATATAGAAAATATTATACATGTGCAGGGTTCGCCCTGACGCGCAAAATGCGCGTATTTGACTCCCATTTTCGTGAAAATATGCAGGCTATCATTTTGTATGCGTCGATTTGACGCAAAGTTGTCAATATTTGTGCTTAATAGTGTATACTTTCTAAATGGAACATTGACAAGTCGCTTCCTTCATACTTCAGCTAAGAATAAACCGATAGAATTTGGGTCATCAGTATCCAGCTGGTATCGCATATTTGTTAGCACTGGAAAACCCATGTGTATTAATAGTCAATCACGTGATTGTCAATTTGTCATTGACTCTCCAAAATACATGAATGACCCCCACTAAAACATATTGGGGGTCATGATGACTCCCAAAATTTACTGGCTAGGGCAATCCCTGCATGTGCAGGATATGTGAACCATGGCAGTATGAAGTATATGTTAGCTACTGTAAATGTGTTTTAACATAGGTGAGTGAGTGAATATGGAGTTTAACGTCGCTGCGGGATTCTTTCACCCATTTGCGACAATTTTTTTTTTTTTTTTTTAACATAGGAACAATTTACTCAAGAAGTCAAAAGTACTGATCCAAAGTATGATAAATACAAGTAAACTACCAGACATTAGAAAAAAACAACAGTATTAAATATAATCTACAACATGCCTATTTGTAAAGAATGAAGACAATAAGCTCAGCAATGCAGTCAACAGCTGGCGACATCGTGCCTGGTGCCTTCATTCATCGATGAAATATTTGCTTATTTAAAATTTACAAGTCATCAAATGAAGAAGTAAATCTCGTCAGTTGTTATTCAACATTCAATTAGGATAGTTTGTATGTATAATAGGAACCAAATGCTACCAAACATTTCACCTGTATGGCTTCAAACAAACAAAGCCCCAAGTTTCAAGTTTGTTATTATTTTGCACTCGGAACAAGGATGGTTCAAAAGTAATCTTGTTTTTGTATGTTCCAGGATGTTACCAGAAGACACAAACATGTTATTGTGCTACCCCTCAGACAAACAGACCACGGACCAGATCAGGTTCCTGAAGACCTTCCCCCTAGCTGGGTGCAATTCCCACCCTGAAATCGACTCCGAAATCCACGCATGTCCATATCAAAGGATGGATTGTTGTCCTGTCACTCAATGCCACCGGTGCCTGTCCCACCCCATTGATGACAAGGTCAGAGGTCACAGGATACTTTATGAATGGACCTCAATGCCTTATGAATGAGAAAGACCCCACTACATTCACAAACACCCACCAATGAAACCTCACTTTAACATCAAAGTTAGAGTACATGCAATCAGATCTTTTATTAATAAAAAGATTGACATTTATTTCAAAATTAACGACATCATGACCAAGATTGAAAATCTTTATGATGGATTTCTTATTCATTTAGAACGTGAAGCCGAGATCGGCAGTTCTTTATAACGGGGTATGTGGGGGCTGAGGTCACTTCTTTATAATGGGGGGTAAGGATGGAATATATCAAAGTAATGGCAAGGAGAAGGTCATTATTAACATTTATCACGGTTCTGTTGGAAACAAACAGGCATTGTGCTGAGTTTACTTCCCACCTGTCCGACACAGTTGAGGCGACTCCGAGCCACACTGAGCGGGCTTACCGAGGAACTCTTGAGCGGGCTTACCATCTACTGGAGAAGTGACAGATTCCTCGTTACATACACCCACATCAAAGACACGACACAAAAAGACCATCACATGATCTGGTCTCGCTGATTCCGTCGAAAGATATGTCTATCTAATATCAACACGGCCCATTGTGGACCGTGAGCATATTTAATGTTCATGATGTTTAGGGCCATTGTTACCACAAAGGAACTCCATGAATTTGCATCATAATATGTCACCTTGACTTGGTGTCGTAGTGATGCCTACAGACGACAAAGTCTGAGAAAGAAAACAGGATATGTCACTATCTCATGTGACACATACAAGTGACCAATGAAGAATTCATGAAGTTACCCATTACCATCAGCAATCTCTTTAAAATTATGACAGTTGGACACATTACTTATTGAGTAACAAAAAAGAAAAACACTGACAGAAATGGTTGACATGAAGCACATTTAAAACATGTGCATCTTTGAACAGTCAAGTACCATTACCATTAGTTTATGAAAAAGACATATACATATAATGGATATTCAATAACGCTCAAAGTGAAATCAACAAATGTGTGAAATTGACATACGGTATTCCTGTTAACACTGTTCTATGTAATGTACAACACTGGTTGCATTAAGCCTGTGCCTGAAGGAAGGAACAATTCAATGATTGTCCTTCGCAATGAATTTCTCGTCTACTGTGAAACCCCGATGGACGCTATTTCAATCACTAGCACTCCTGTCGCGAGTGCCTGGATCGCTCGGATCGCTGCTAGCAGATAAATTAAGTGTATCGATGGCGATTGTATTGCAGCAGACCAATTACTGCGGACATACACTGCGGCTATTGACGATGACTGCTAGCTAATTGACGTCTGTAGATGTCCGCAGCCACCAGCTATTGCCTGAAGATCACACGAAATCAACACGAAATAGACGCATCCGAGGCTAAAAGGGGGCAAATACACTATATTGATGGCGATATCGGACGTTTGCATAAACGTAAGGCCAATTTGGATTGAGAGTCTTATGTAAATTGTTGACCTATTCGAACTCATAATGTTCGATGGACATAAATGATATTGCATGCACACAGACTGCTAAAAGCCATCGGTCTTCTCGCACTTTATGCTAAAACATGTCCATAATGAGATCTATATTTTTTCTACAACGTTATTTCAGGCAGGCTTTTTACAACTCCAATGCTTCATGAGCACCCTTAGATTTTGCTTCTAAGTGCCGTCTCAGATGGTCAATGCACAGACGATCAAACATATCATTTTCTTTTAGCAAACATATAATCGACAGGCAATCCAAAACACGATGCTCTATTGCAAAGATTTTCAAAGGTGGCGGCACCCGCACGATATTGACATTTTTTCAGATTGTGAAGTTGACGGACTTCCTAAAATAATGTCTTCCTGGAGTGTTGGTCGACATGACTGAAATAGAGTTACATCCCTTAGTTCTGTTCTACAAGTGTCTACACTTCCTGCTTTGAAGAATGGCAAATTTTCAATTGGGAATGGTAAAAAAAAAAAAATCTGATTTTTTTTTCATATCCAATTGAAAATTGAATTAATAGCTTTTCAAGTGAGTTCTAAATAGTGGTACTAGATCATGCTTGAAATTGAATAACATATAAACAAAATATAAAGATCCAGAAAGACTTCAGACGCAGAACTAGGACTTCTAATCCAGGATACTTGCTGACACCATGGAATCCATGGCCTATACATAACCTAGGGTTGTAATTAGCCTAGCCTTAAGTAACTGCGATGGTATATTCAACATCCAATCGGACACACACAATACCAAATGACTAGATCATCTTACATGAACCAGAAATTCTTCAAATTTGGGACAATTGGTAAATACTATTTCCCCTCAAACAGCCCGAATACACATACAATTTTCCGAAATTTAATGTCCTGTACAAAGTCGGTCGCACACAATAGAGAATCAATTCCCATTGCAAACCCACTGTCTGGAACCCAGTACCCCAAGGACTAAATGTAAAATCAGCCATCATCAAACGGCATCAAAGTGAACATTTGTCTCAAAGCCATCCAACTACTGAAACGCTTCCCGTTGTCCCATTCACCATTCCAGTTAATCATCGTAATTAGGTTACGCCATAAGCTGAAAATTGGCAGCCATCAACTTTCCAATTGGCTTGTAATCGGATTCAATGAGGAATGAACGGGGCTAAAAGGAGTACATTGGCTATCTGCGACGTACATGGGATATCCCGGCCGCAGATCTTTGGATCATTCTCAGCTCCACTGCCAAGCTTGTAACATCCGACGTTGACTGTTCTGATTGAAAGTTTGATTCAGATCTCTCTCCTTCCTCTCCTGGTCATTTGGTAGTTGAGTGAAATCTCTTGTCGTGTGATAGACATTGAAGTCAAGTATCGTGTTTCACGGGTGCAGAGACTCGTTGGTGTCCTAGCCCAAGTCTTTTTCACCTCGGGTAGAGCTTATCTATAAATCTAAATGTAAATGCGAGTTCGCCGTACCAGAGAAGCTTACTGCAGCAGGAGGTAAAAGTAATATAATCGCAATCATTTCTCAGATCCAGTTTCACCGAGTCTTACAACAACATCAACTGGAGATTCAATAGAGCATCCCCATCAGCTGAGTTGACCTAGAACTATATACCGTCTTTATGGCTTCATGTTTAATAAACTCACAATTAGAACGAAACAACCTATTTCCACATATAACAGGGTTGTAAGCAGAAAATTAAAAAAATAAAAATATCAGGCAAAATAATTTATTCTCGAAAACCTGTAACTAATTAAAATGGAGTAAAAAAAATGGAAAACTCGCAAATTCTGGATGAATTGACATCTCTGATCTATGTTATTAGATGACCAAACTCATGCTAAATACTTTCCACGGAACCCTTAACACATCAGAATATCCCTGTGTATACTTAAATTCCTTTCAGAATGGGCTACCTTTTCAAGCAAGACTAAAACAATTATACATGTTCTGTAGGTCTACATTACATAGGATTATTAAAAACAAAATCCATCAAAATATTTAATTAAATGTTTATCATGCCAGTATTACTCTTCATAGTACTATACATATTATGTACATGTTATTGATATCATGATCTAACAGACTAATAACCTGTGGTCCTATTCTCGAAACTTTCTTATATATTTCTTAGCCAAACAACAGTTCTTAAGGAATCTTATATTATTAGAGCTACGAACTGTTCTTAGGTTAAGAAGTTCGTAAGAACGTTTCTAGAATAAGCCCCCCCCTGAAGCTTGATCTTACATAAGACACCTCTCTACCACAACAGTGACGTTCGACACCTGCTATAGCAAACATCCTACTGGGGGGGATGAGGCACGATGCTCCTACAATCACATTGCACCTCGGTGTCGGTGAGAATAGGGCTTGGTCCACGGTGACAATTACCCAGACTCCCCGAGGAATGCTTCGTTAAATATCGCTGTCCCTGGTAAATAGTGTTCAAATTGTGTCTGGGGTTCCGGCCTCGATCTGGCCAATTCGGTTACCAAGAAGCACTACACCTTTTTAAAGTGACGCTTCCTCGGACAATTCAATCACGTTTGGTGTGGTGGTCTGGTCTCAGGAACCCAGTGATTAAATTCTGCCACACATTTCTATGAACTCGGCAGTGGGCAGACCTCCAAAGTATACATCTCGCGTCGGAGGATCAATATATTGTTATCTGAGACAATGGTACCCAGCTGGTAATTTTTGACCAATCTCGTAAATCAGACATCTTCTCCAAATGAAAAAGTATGAAACCAAATTTACGCGAGCCTTTTTCATATTCCGGGTTTACATAAACCTTGAGGAGTTTGGCGGAAGAAGATTAAAGATGCGACAGAATTTCTTTGGAAAACGCTAAATCAGCCTAATAGTCGAGTCTGGAGACAATGACGCCATCGTTAGAAGATCAAGTGTGTGACAGACATAGCTGAGTGGAATCTTAGAGAAATGTCAGACGGAACCCCTCACTTCAACACTGTCAACAGCAAAGCCTTCGATATCTTCCAGCACACATGCAAGATACAAAATCCTCACATTCAGTTCAACCTTACATAAGCAAATGTTGCCGTAAAAAGGACGCAAGTAAAAGGTCGATTCTCACACTTGTTATTGCAAAAATGCGGTCCAGCATACTTGAGTTAATCTGATCTACACTCGCGGGTCTGTCGCTTGAATCAAGTCATTTGCATGTCAAGTCTCTGTCATGGGCGGCCTCCACAACATTGTCATATCCTGATTCCAACGATGGCATCGCTCAGCGCCGCTGGGAGATATTAAACCACAAAGTGTTGTTCTGATTTGGGTATCCCTGCTAAAGGTCAGCAGGGTCGTCACCTGAAGGTCACGAGGGTCATTAGCAGTAACGAGGAACCATTACAGACAATTGTTCCACTTACCAGCGCGGTCTGATGTCCATGTATGTCAAACACCTCAGTAAACGCACATTTCCAATTTCTGTGATCCCCGATACATGATCCAGCAAGTAGTTGTATATCAACATTAAGGGTTAATCTCTTTCCAAAAAAATCACTTATTAATGTGTTTCTCTTGATAGCATGAAGTTAATATGAGAAGATGCATAAAAATAATCAAACCTCTCCAGCAAAGAAGAACGGATCATTCTAATAGCCACAATAAAATATATATTTAAAAAATCCTGTCACTTTAACTTGCACTTTATTACAGTGCATCTACATTGATGTTTTAATGATGATAGACAGCCATACACCAAGGCTGTGGATGCGGTATAATTACATTTATTACCTCATACGTTATAGATATTGGCCTTTCTAGTTATACCACCACATGTATCTTGCTTCTATTTCAGATATATGCAGTAATTACAGCTAATATAAATAAATATTATACCTATCATCAAAGCATAGGATGTTATAGATATCCATCTAATATTTCAAAGACAAAATGTTGGTCTGATAAAAACACACTGCATTAGGTTTCATACAAGACACCTGCATCAGATTACAAGTGTGATAGCAGTACGTGTAGATAGATAAGCGTGATTAGAACGCCCAATCAATAAGCGGCCACGATATGTCTGTTGATGTAAACACCGCTAACACCTGACGGAGGCTTACGTACCTGCCCAATTCAATCAATTGCATACATAATTAAGAGTACGTATATTGCAGAGTCCAGAGTCCTGTATGTCAAACAGGTGCAGGTAGTGTTTACCAATGTCACCAAACATGTACATTTCATGTACATTTCGGGATAGGTGTTCATTACATCAGCCTATGCCGTTCCTATTCTGTAATATGTACATTCACTAAATGCAGATTTCGGAACATGTATATTTCGGGACATTTACATTTGACAGTATTTACATTTCAGGGCCGACATGCTTCCTGATTATATATATATAGGAGACTATGTATATATGTGTTGTAATGTATACATATCACCTTTACCCTCACTCGTCGCTATAAAAAAAAAGAATTGTTAGAATTAAAATCAATTGTTCTACATCACAAGATTTTCATAACAAAACGTTAATCCAACTAAAGACAAGGTTATCGAGATACTGAAAAATGTATTAATAAGGCCTTTTTAATTTCTTAAATTTTCTTCTTTGATCGTGAAATATTTCTTCACTAACGGACTGAACAATCGCTGCCAACAATATCTCTCCTTAGACTAGCTTCTCTTTGATGAGGGATACAGATGCACAGATTGCGGCAAGATGGGGACAGATTCGCGTGGCTCATAGCTGGGAGAAGAGTTCACACACGACTGTGGCTGTACCATGGCTATACCGTGGCTATAATGAGCCGTGGAGCTGCGATCAGACGGCAAATGCAGTCCTTATGGCCTGTCGATAATAGGATTGTCCAGCCTGGTGGTGACAAAACTCTCCCGAGATTGGTGTTTCTGGGAAGATAATGATGCTGACAATACCACTAGATGAGATCCTAGCGATGTGGTCCTAGCAATGAGGTTCTAGCGATGAGGTCCTAGCGTGGCCGTGAGACTGCTGCACTGATGGAGGGTGGCAATATGTCATGCAGAGTGCACTAAACTCCCTTCTGGTGGCGTCTGGGGAGGAGGAACTGGAGGCCGGCTACACAGAGGTCAGGATGCTGGTGGTCCACGAGGTGCCGACATAACACTGCAGGCGGCAATTAAACACATTGTCATGATGATAGAAATTACCAAGGAGTATGCTAGTAATGCAGTGTAATAAACCATCAAGAGTAGGCATTGCCCATGCCACCAACAATGAAAGAAAACTGAGAAAACATCATGGTTAAAATTCCTGGCTGTCGAGACTTGTAAATCTTATACTTCAACGTTCATCATTAACCCTCTCCATGTTGGATTAGGCAGTCCCTTCTCTTTATGCCATCTCTGGTTGCCTTCAGCATGGAGAGGGTTAAGCCATCCACACAGCTTAATTTTCTAATCAGTTGTTAACATTAGCAGAAATATAATAACCTCTAACAGACAAAATGTGAACATTCTTGCAATACAAATTGCAATTCCTCATGTTCTAATGTCATTTGCAATGAACAATTCAAGTCATGGCATTGTACATTGAAGATTCATCCACAACCATGTGGATATCAATAGAACCAATCCACACCCCATACAGTATAGGTTTGGCCTTTACCCCTTTGAATCAATTGCATGTTACGAATACCTCAAAGACAGGTTCTTGACCCTAGGGTCTTGAAGGCCCTCGACCTAAGGGTCTTGAACTCCCTCTGCATTCCTACTGCTGATCTCCTAAGAAATGTACATAGGACGAGTACCTGGCAATGTTATGACTATCATACCTCAGCCTGACAGGCCGCTGACAATGACGAGACGTGATGGACAGTTTATATCGTACATAACAACTAGCTTCCTGTGGTACCAATCTGATGGATGTCGGACCTTTGGGAGGGGAAACTATGTGGAATGTTAATGTGGATGAAATCAATCTCTTGAATGGAGACTAGGCAGAGAGAGAGAGAGAGGGGGTGAGGAAGAGAGAGAGAGAGAGAGAGAGAGAGAGAGAGAGAGAGAGAGAGAGAGAGAGAGAGAGAGAGAAAAGAGAGAAGAGAGAGAGAGAGAGAAAGAAAGAAGAAAGAAAGAAAGAGAGAGAGGGAAAGAGCGAAAGAAAGAAAGAGATAGAGGGAGAGAGAGGGAGGGAGAGAGTGAGAGAAAGAAGAAAGAAAGAA
>JAUTBZ010159478.1:0-11062 GCA_032361785.1 Lepetodrilus galriftensis | reverse complement strand
GGCCAAAAATCACATCTATGCCGTACTGACTAGGGTACGGTGCGGGAAATTCAAATAAGTTAGTGGTTTATAACCTATAGTGAACGGGGCAAAACTCTGAAAGGTGATGAACATTCTAACTTTGAATGATGCTGTGCGGACCTGTGTTCTAATAACAGTGGATGGTCAACACAATCTAGTCCACAGTAGAGAGCACGCCTCTAAAGCAAAGCAAAGCAAACATTTGGTTCAATATGAGATAAACTTTCACAGTGAGCATCACAGAACGATTTTCAATGTTTGCAGTTGTTGGATACACCCCTGTATGTGATTGATAGTAGGATAGTGAAAGTTGTTTTTGTTGTATTATGATATTAATTAAATTAGATTATTTTCTTTCATAGCCCGTAGTATGACAAGGTCACTGAATGAACTTTGAACTTGTCACTGTTGTGCAGGTCGTGAGGAAGGACAGCTGTGGTATCCACGCAAGGTGGCGGTGATGCGCACGTCGGGGAAGTATGTGGTGTGTGACCGAGGCAACGAGCGCTCCCGCATGCAGATCTTCACGAAGAACGGACACTTCCTGAGGAAAATAGCCATCCGCTATATCGACATAGTTGCTGGGTTGGCTATTACCCAGGAAGGTAGGTTGCTCAAGAGCTGTTTTCTGAACACAGCATATTTGGTTGAAATAATCCCACACAATTGTGCTATAAATCAGTGTTTCCAGAATATCTGTCGTGACTTCGTCTTTTTTTATTATTTAAAGTGTGTCACGTATGGGTGAAATATTTCTGCTGCGACTTTTAATTTAGTGTTTTTGCTCAGGTTGAAGTTTGTTGCGTATGGATGAAAGATTCCTACTGCAACGTTGAGCAATCAATCGGTTGCTCACCCCTTTAAAATTTAATGTTTTACTTGTTAATTTTTTTTTTAAAGTGTCCTTACATACCTCGTATCGTTGGAAGATTCCCGCTGTGACGGCAAACAATAACTCTCATCAACTGATATCTTGCTTTTTCAGTTGTATTTTTTTCAGTTGTACTATTCCTCTATGCATTTGTTGTATGCTAAACCAGTAGTTGATCTGTTGCAGGACACATTTTGGCTGTAGATAGTGTTTCTCCCACTGTCTTCTGTATCGGCGATTCAGGCGACCTCATCAAATGGTTTGACTGTAGTGACTATATGCGTGAACCATCTGACATCGCCATCAGTGGGAAGGAATACTTTGTTTGTGATTTCAAGGTATGTTACTTTCCTCCATCCATCTCGATGTCGCTGTTCTTGTCTTAAGTTTTCCATCTACTTTATCAATAGTTATTCATTGTCAATGTAATCAGTGGTCTACATATTTATATTTGACTCTGGCATGGTTTTTCATACTTGTTTTCGCCGTGTATAGATGAAAGATGTGCAAAATGTGGTTGTAAATGAATTGGTAAATAAATAAGGATTAAAAAAAAAGATGGTTATTTGTGGAAATAAAAACTGAAAACATAATGTTTGAATTATTAGAAAATTATGAGTTGAAAGAAAATTGGTCATGGTCGTATTTTTATTTTCACTGCGTGTGGTCATACTATTAGAGGGTTAGATTTTTTAGGGTAATTTTGTTATGTCAATTATTTGGGTAATTACGGCATACATCTAAAAATGGTTAGTACTGCTGTCACTGTAAGCTAACGCAACAGCTTTATTGCATTTGCAGGGGCACTGTGTCGTTGTTTTCAACGATGATGGTCAGTTCATACGTCGCATCGGCTGCGAGAACATCACCAACTACCCCAATGGCATCGACATCAGCGACGCCGGGGACGTCTTGGTTGGGGACAGCCACGGCAACCGGTTCCATGTGGCTGTGTTTCAGCGCGATGGCTCGCTGATCGGGGAGTTCCAGTGTCCCTACGTGAAGGTGTCGCGCTGCTGCGGGCTGAAGATCACGTCAGAGGGCTACATTGTCACTCTAGCCAAGAATAACCACCACGTGCTGGTGTTAAACACTTTATATATCACTTAAAAACAAACTCATGTGCCAATATGCCTCCGTGTAACTTGGGGGCGTTTACTACTATATTGGATTCCTTTTAGTTATATTATATTACTATTATGTTTACTGTTTATCCTATATTATTATTATTATTACATTTAGTTTTGGTCCACAAATATTTTGAATGCAGAAGAGTACAGATTTTTTCTCCCCTGGGGTGACTTCACCTCTGATGGCAAGATATAATATAGTTTTTTAAGCACAGATTTATATACTATATGCTGTAGTCAGATTGTTAACATTTTTTGTCACGTTTTACAAGATGGGCCGTCTATGCCTAGGACTGTCCCGTCACCTAACATAGATATAGTAACCATATTTGGTCTGTAATTGCCAATCAATCTTATGCAACATGCTTTATTTCTAGTCACATATACTCAGTCTTCACATGACCATTATTTTTTGCTGTGCCTTAAGGGATTATTATTGTTTTTTTTTTCTGTGTTCATACTATAGTATAAAGCTTTACAAGAGATCGTATTATATTTTCATTGGTGATGTTGACCAAATTGTCACTTTTGTGTTGTATCAAATGTTTTCACTGTTTATTGGAGTTATTTGCATATACTATAGAAGCAAGGATTGCTCATTCTGCAGTTTTGTGTAACTGATCGAGAGAAGGAAAAAAAGCAACAAGAAAAAGATCATTTCATAGTTTAATCTACCCACCATACTTATTTTAGTGTATGCATCTAATCAAAATATTGTTGATTATTAGTAGCCTGTTTTACAAACGGCCTACTCTTTTTATACGATCTTGTCGCCGCCACAACCACCGCTGATGCTGTTGAAAGTTTGCCACAATGTAATCAAGTTGCCCGTTTAGGGGTTGTTTGAAGATTCAAGATCACTGGTTTCGAAACCGAGACCGTGAACAAAGCTTCCATGTACTGTTCGTTAAGTGCCGAATTAATTACATTTCTTTCTTGGCATTTCAGTCATTACAGAGATTTGACAATCATTTTGGCACATGGCCCTAATTTGTGGAGATTTTCAAATTTTAAACTCTGTGAAGTGAATTTTTGTCTGGATGCGCAGATTGTTTTTATCAATTGAAAATGAGTAAGAAAAACTCTTGACTTAGTGAGCTAAACTGACACATTTATGTCTCATCTTTATGGTCAGTTTAGTATTTGCTCATCTATTTTATCAGTTATTGAAAAAATATTTATTACATTACTACTGCCAGTCATGAGTTAACATAACCACTAGATCATATTAGATAATGTGTTAGGTCACAGTGACCTAATTGATGGACATGTTAAATGGAGGCTTATCACCGATCAACTACATGTATCGCTAAGTGTTGAATATTGCTTAAATTTGTGTCAAGATTAAGTTTGCTATTTAGCAACACTGTTTCAACTTCAAATGTTTGATGTAAGGACAAGTTTAAAGATGTATTTTTGGTGGTATATGTAGGTCGCATGAAAATGTGAAGTTTAAATATCGTATTAGTAAAACTGGATATGAGCGGAACTTGAGGTTTTGTCAGTGTGGTGATTAGTCGACCATTTTGAGATTTCATCTAATGTCTTCTGAAATTTTGAAAGGCTATTGACATCCATTTTTGGTTCGAATTATTTGGTGTATTCTTTTTCAACATTATTGCTATGGCGACTTGATAAGAGATGGGCTACTGAGTATTAACATTCAGCTTATGCAATCCTCGTTTACTACTGTGTTGTCTTATTGGTTTATGCCATTTCCTAAGCTTAGGGCCATTTAATGGGAAAGGCGACATGTGAGTATTTAGGTTTTTTTTCTCAAAGGTATTCCAGAAGACGTGTATTTTATCCAGCAAATTTTTGGACTGCAGTTTAATGAACGAAGAGGTGCTGCTCCCTTTTGAGCACACCCTCTTCCCTATGTTGTGTAGTCGTCTCTTAAAGTGTTGACGTTTTCGGAACTTTTCACTCCCAAGACGAACCTAGTTTAGTGAATCATCACAACGAGCTAGTTTATTCCTTCATTTAGGCAGTGTTCATGTTCCTTTCAATTCCAGTTTTCACTTGACTCATAATAACTGCAAGAGTTAACTTTTTGAGATGTTTTAATGTCAACTACTTTAAGATTTTGAAATGTTTGCATTTAGAGTTTTGATTATTAATTTTCAAGTTTACGATGTTTACATTTTCAAATAATACAAATCTATTTTTTTTTTTTTGCATTGATACAGACAAAGACCAATATTGCCATTCTGGTTGGAGTTTGTTGAAGGGTAAAATGCATAAGGACAAATTGACAAATGTTTTAGCAACAGTAACGACTACAATAGTTTGTCGAGAGACGGAAAACCTTATGGCACATGACAGGGACAAAAAAAAATGTAACCTATCGTAGATGGCTGCAGTATTGTACGCAGCATGCCGTGAGACCAGACAAGACTGTTTTTACTATTGATATCAGGGAGGGGCAAGACGTCCTACCTCTAGCCCCTCCCACTCTGCACGGAATCACTGTGCTGGAACGAGACAGGGATGTTGTTATACATATACAAACACACATATATATATATATATATATATATACATATATTATATATATACGTATACATATTAATTTTTGGTGCTCTAACTGTAACGCTCTATTCAGGCTTTTAGTTTTTCTTCCCCCCCCATTGTAGTTTTTATTTTGTGTGACCTAAGTCACGCCCATATTACAAACAGATTATTCAGTTACTCCCGATTCTATTAATTTGCGGAGGAGAGAGCGAGAGAGGGTTTAGTCACTGGCACTGATCATTACCAGGTACCTTGCCTGTCCAGTATTTAGTGGCTGGCTGACATTGTTGTGTAGCTGGGTAGGGTGGTGGGGCGTTCAGGTCTGCTGCCCCCCCCTCACCCCCACCTGACACGGGCGATGTCAACCAGTCAGCAGTTAGGCGTTTTCTTTTATTTGGTATTATCCTGTATTATTTTTGAAATACTTTTCTATTAATTACACTTTTCATATACAATTATATATTTAATTGATGTTTTGCAATGTTATTTTTCCGTAATATTCAGCTGATGTTTACGATCACCTGATGTTTCTGTTGATTTTATTACCGGAGCTATGCCTATTTAGTGCGGAAGCTACCATCTGACAGTGGTGAGTGACTATATGTGAGGACGACGACGACGACGATGATGACTGACGACGTTGATTTGAGTAATTCCAGGATCCATAGTGGGCCACATCTTGAAGTAGCTCTTTACACTGTTGCATGAGATGATTGCAGTTGATTATATATTACTTGGTTTTAACAGTTTATTCAAGTTTGGGCTGATCGTTCCAGTTAACTCTGTGTTTACTTACAAAGTTTTTTGCATTGAAAAAAAAATGATTTGTTTATCAATTGAAGCATGTGCTTTTTATTTTTGCCATTCCCTAGTTTCTGTTAATTTTTTTGAGAAAATCACATTGCAATGATATACAATGTTACACATGTAGAGTCACTGTATTAATTATTGTACTTTGACTTTTACTGTGTCCTGAGTGCTCTGAGGCTTGCACAAGCAGGCAGGCTGCGGCTTGTATGCAGTTGTTTAAGAGTCTATACGTGTCCATGTCTTTGAGAAGGGGTGGGGTTGCGGGTAGGGGAGGGGGGGAGGGTAAAGAGAGGGGAGGGGGGTTAACAGCATTTCATGTTGAATTGTACTCGTCTTGATTATACAAACCATGCCATATTTTTGGCTGTCTTTGATCAAATTATATGTTGATGATCTCTACACTCCTTCACTACCACTGTTTTACAGCCGAATTAACTCCCCCCATCATTGCTCATTATTTTATTAATATACTTATTATTATATTCATATACTGCCTCAGGGTCTCTCTAGGCGGGGCCGTGAATCCAAATATATGCTTCTTGTTTTCACAATTTCATATTTAAATGCCAAAATTCTATGCAGTTTCGGTACTCCAATCAACATTTACAAATTATACAATTTACACGTTGGTGATGAATGTTTGCATAAGGTTTAGATTTGCCTATAGTTTAGATTTACCTATATCTCTTAATATGCAGATTTATTTGCTTGAACGAATTCCAATGTTTTAGTTCTATTTTGTTCTATTTTTTCTTCTTCCCCTCTTCGTTTTATCACAAAAACAAGAAACAAGAAAAGGAGATGTAATGTTTTTGATTATGTCTGATTTAACGAGTTGTGTGATCGATGAAAGATTGTATTCAGTGCCAAAACAAAAAGTCATGTACAACTTCTACCGTTTTATATTGTACAGAACTTTACCTGTACCCATGTTCTCTTGCTGCTCATAATAATAGCTTGCATAACAGTGCTGTTGATATATTTATTTGGAAAGATGAAGAAAAGGACCTTTGGTGTTCCATACCTATGTAGAAAAAGTATTTTAGGATTATTTACTGGCCGTTGCTGTACGAGCAATAACTGTAGCTTGAAAGAAATATATTTTTTTGATCTGGAAGTTTATCATACCCTTACAGTATGACATGCATTGAAAAGAGGTTCTACCAGCTTTACCCATGACAGATAGTACCTATATTGCCTACAATTCTGAGAAAATAATCAAACAGTTCTGCTCTAAGGTGCGCTCAAGACTCTACTAACTTTATTAGACTAAATTGGTGCGAACAAAATGTTTATTTGTTTTGTCAGTAACTTGTAAGGTTGTTGGGGGCATATTTGCTACATATCCAGACTAATTGTGTGCGCATGTGTGTGGGAAAATGTAACGTACGGTGTGACAGTGTTTTGTGATGCAATGCTTGTGTTGATGTATGGAGCAGTGGTTTAGTGTGCGACTATAATGCCAAAGTTTTCCCAAGTTTGGATTCTGCCATGGGCAGGCATTCCCAGTGACTCCTTACATTCTGCATAGTGACCCTGGGCAATGAGGACTACTTCAGTTACTTTTTATAATGCGTCGGTATGTATACAGATTTAAAAAACCGATTGAGCCAATCGAAGAGTCCCTTTAGTCTTGGTCGACGTGTATGGGTGAAATATTCCTGCTGCCACGAAAAGTGTAGTTTCAATCAAATCCTTTTGATCCTGTGTTGGCATGGCAATGTGTGAGAATACTGCCATTATACATTTAATTTGCGTGCTTGAATTGGCCGTTATATTTAAACTATTTAATAAATTACCATTTTTGCAGTCTTTCAGAACTGCGTTCTCAATAATGGTGTTGCACAGGGTCCGTCGTAATAGGGAGTCACTGAGTGGATCTAAAGGATAGGGTCCCATTTTTGGGTGACAATTTAAGAAAATGTTATACACCTTGTTTGTATACTTACTACTGGTTCTCGTACCACTGGTACCCATAAAATAGATTGCAACAGCATACAAACCCAAATCAGTTTCTAGTAAGTTGTTGTGGATTATCTCCCTTTGTACCCCCCTCCCCCCACTCCCTCCACATACACCCATCAGCTAGCAACAAGGTCACCAATATTCTGTGGAACAAAACTTTTTATTTGCTATAATAATACAATCATATAACATGCTGTTTTCAAAGTTCTGCATCTTGCCAGCATGATATGCCTAGATATGACAAGGAGACAGTAACATGCATGAACGCTTCATGCTGAAGGCAACGGAGATGTCCCAAAGGACTGCCTGTGCCTAATCCAGCAGGGAGAGGGTTAATTTACCTTGTACTGAGGAAACTAGAAGCCTGTAGCTTTATTGCTCTGTATTCTGGCATGCCTATTTCAGGTATATGACGAGATGCATTTTGTTATTCGTTTATATTCATATTGAAGCAAAAGCAATACTATTAATGTTGAAATTGATATACTTTTAGGTATCAGTTTTACATTAAATATTTTAATTGGAATGTTCTGCAGTCAGTTTTGTGTAACAGTTGTCAACAACATAACAACTACCAATATTTGATAGTGTAAAGTATATATGGCGACTTGAAAGCTCTTTCCCTCCATTACAGAATTCTGTTGATAGAAGCATTTTTCAGTAGGTGCCTTAACCAACCAAGTTCATTTGGTACTACCCCTCTGTGTTTGTTTTATACAAGTTTACAAAATATGTGATGTACCAATTGCTCAATACATTCGTAGCTTTGCAGAATCTAATTTGTCCCTTTACCTAAGTGTGTTTTAGTCATGCTGATATTTGCATTATATGCATCTCTTTCGAACTGAACTTCGTTTCCATTAAATGCCAACGGTTGAAGTATGCTAATGCTAATGCCAATGCCAACAGTTTAAGTATCATTTATGAACATTAAATTTCAAAGCAGGAGATATTGGTGCTACAAAGTTCTCGTATTTAGTAGTCTGTGTATCTATACATACACATCTATGTTCATCTTGTTTCATGCTATAATTATTCTAAGGAATGTTTTATTTTATTTGCTAGGTCCAAACAGGTTAGGATAATTAAAGAGACTAGTGCAAGCCAAGGTGCATGCGCAGAATTCATGGCGGTTTCTTCAACAGACTGGGTATTATTTTCAGCTAAATTTTGTTTTAACGATTGGGCGTTCTCATCCTTGATATGTATCTGGGGGAGAGAAAAAAATGCTGGTGATCTTGATAGGATGTCTATGGATGTTTATAATATTAAGACATCCATGCTAGGTGAGAGAATTCATTGATTCTTGCATGCAAAATGGTAGAATTTTGTGCGATTTACATTCCAAACCCATCTTGCGATAATCACCAAGTGCTAAGACTCTGATCAACAATAGTTGTTTTAGTTTATTTTAAAGGAATAATTGAGTATGAAGCATACTGAAGTTAAGCGGTCACCAGCGCTGAACATACAAAGTTGACAAACATATCTTTTTCACTTTTTAATAGTTTACATTCACATGGGTATTGGTGATTTTTGGATTTGGAATTTTGAAGACCCAGTAGTAGAATGTGTTTACCAAAACAAGTAAATGTCCATAGGATGGCAACTGGTTGTCTGAAGAAACATGATAATCTATCTTCTCAGGCCCAGCTAACACATATTTTCAAGTGAATCGTAGATGTTTGCAGTTAAACTGTTGTGACGGTTTTATGTTCCTATAGTAGTGGATGGACAGTGTTTGCATGATCTACTGAACACGACTCGGAATTTTCGAAATGTTCCTTTATTTCAATCTGAGATTCATAAAGTAGTGTCTATAATACATAGATTCATTTGTCCATCTTGGTATTCGGAAATGCTTTGTTTAGTCCACGTACTTGCCAATTCATAAAGTTTAATCACACCAAGTTAGCACAGCCAATTACTGACGACATTTTAAAGACAGCTTGCGTTATTGCAAGATTGTCACCCGGGGAAAATAGTCTTGCAGGGACAATTTGGAGCATGTTGCAACTGACAAGATTACCATCTTTACATACTCCCCTCTCCCACCTGTAAACCTAGTACTTAGCAGCCAGTCTCTGTGTGCGCATGTGTGTGATACATTTCTATGCTAGATTGTGTACCTTTATTTATATACATAACATATACAACATGTTTACTTTGTATATATATATTAATAGTGCTATTCAGGAAAGGGTGTCCTAACATGTTTTGCATATCGTATTTGTGCAGTGCTTTCTGTTGAGAGCAATCTACTGGGGGCTTGCACCTCGCGTGCGGTTAAATGCTCTGCCTTCCTGCCAGATGGATTGCAGTCACTATTATAGGGCGGCCAGGTCCCCTCTGGTCGACTCCAGCAGGGTGAAGTTTAAAAATGAATTATTATTAAGTTGAATATGAATTTGATTGTAAAAGGCTTTCATAATACAAGTCTTTATTTATAATTCAGTAAATGCAGAAAGTTGAACTGCGAATTGCTTTGTTTGGATGCTTAGTGCTGGTGTAGGTTTTTGTCTTAAGGATTCGCTGAAACAAAAACAACACCCAATTAATGTATTTTTATTTCCGGTGCATAATTCAAAGAAGTATTCTATACAACCATTATATTTTACAAATCGTTTTACAGGCGCAAGACTGCTCTGTTGAACGAAAAGATATTACCTTTTTTTTTTGAGATTTAAATAATTGAATTAGATTTTATTTATACTATAGTCCAGTTGCATGTTTATTTCTACATTAACAAGTGATTTAATGGCATTCATTTTATATAATGCGAACAATACCAAATTTTACACTGCACTTATCCCTTTTACTAATATCTCAATTGATATTTTATTATGCATTATATTCCTCGGAGCAGAGGAGCCAGGGTATGGGGTTCTGAGAGTGGTAGGGTTGGGCGGGAACGGGGTGGGGTGGGTTGGGTGGTTACAGGGATGACAGACATGGCTTTTTTTTCATTTAGCATTACTCTTCCAACTTGGTCGCAGTCCCCGAGTTAAGCCTCAGAGCACTTGGCTGCAATATACACAAGTATTCATATACATATATTACTATTTTTGGAGGAGTCATCTGCGATTTCTTATATGTTTATGTGAAGGAATTGTATGCAAAGTGGAATAAAGGTGTTCTTTCATTGCATTTCAGTGTTGTTTATCACCAGGATGAGAGTAGAGGCCCATTCATCGGCCACTCCAGTTTTAGAGTCGACTTTGATGTTCATTCTTGTTTTAGAAATTGAAGAGGTTTTCACAGTGATCATTCCCGTATCATATTTATGCATAGAACATCCAAAACGTCGCAAATGGGTGAAAGATTCCCGCAGCGACGTTAAACTCCATATTCACTCACTCACTCCAAAACGAGGCTATCCCATCTCTCATCGAACCATTAAATGGGTGCCAGTAGATGACATAGGTGCTGCAAGTGGAGCGAATTCTATTTATAGACTACCCAGTTTACTGATTTTGGTGCTAAGCATTTAGGTGAAATGTGCATGATTGTTGTCTTTTTTTTTACGTATACACTTATCGCCAAAATCAGTAAACTGGGTACGTCTATAAATAGAATTTACCCCACTTGCAGCGCCTATGAGTCTCTGGATGGCTGCCTTCTCATAAACTTCAGTGAGGGAATTTCCCAGTTCCACAAGAGTTCTTGGTTGGACCGGATGTGAAATCAGCCACCATTAGCATCTCTCAAACATGCACGATCGGGTTCAGAAGGGGCAGGGGGCGGATCCAAG
>JAUTBZ010159467.1:0-11063 GCA_032361785.1 Lepetodrilus galriftensis | reverse complement strand
GAATTTGGGGTCAATGATAATACCCACGTTATATCAACGAACATAATTGTAGAAAAAAGAAAGAATTATATTATTTAATTTTTCTTTTTTTTTAAATGGGTCCACGTTGGACCCTGCATTGTATCCGAATCCGCGGTGCATCGAAGGGCATTATATTGAGGGAGCACTGTATATGCAAATTAATCTTATTAAAGTGTAAATTTTATTTCATATGTGAACCCTTTCCCTATATCTGAATGATCAACAGAGCTGACATTTTTATTTATATATTTGTCCTGGGGTTTTGTGCCGCTTTTAAGATTCTTTCACTTGCGTCACGACTTGTCAGTTTGGGGCAGGAGGAAACCTTCAACATCCGTAGCTCTGAATGTTGGTGTATACCTGCTGGTACCAACTGGTACTGACAGACCAAGGACTATAACTCTATATTATTTTGAAAATGAAGAATTTCCAAATTTCTATAGGCGCCAGGCATTTGCAGATACATTGGATGAAGAATTTAACAAGATGCCGCAAACCGAGTAAATAGTTATTCTTTAACAACACTTAATAATAATAATAATAATAATAATCTATTTGCGGAACATCATCTCCATACAAGTGGCTGCCCAAAATGCACTATGGATACCTAAATTAAATCTGCTACATATAGTTCGCTTTCATAGAAGATTGATCCTAACGTTTCATCTCTCGTCAAGTGATCGTATAACAATACCCAAACCAATTGTGCCGCTCTCGGTGCTGAAATATCATAGATATATCGGTCAACGTATACGTGACAATAACGCACACTATTCCTGTAGAGGACGGCAGTAAATAAACAGCTGATGAGAATCACTTGACATTATTATGGGCTCGTGTGACAATGTCTACTTTGTATAAACGTACAAAATCTAATATTGATTCCCCGTAGGTTGGATTAATGAAGTTTTAGTTTTAGGTAATTTAATATTATATTTACATAGTTTGCCAGTTTTACATAGTTTGTCAATTACCGTGAGATCACCTTGACAACTGCTGTCATGCGGAATTAATTTTCAGTTAAAAGGGATATTCATGCATATTTTATTTTATACATTTCAAGTGACATTTTACAACATTTTGTCCTTTTATTGAAATAACTGTTGAGGATAAAATAGAAATTGGCTTAACAGGAATTATATTGCAGTAAATACATTTTAAAATAGTTTATATTTAAAAAGAAAGAGTATAAAATTGTCTGTGAAATAAATATTCGAATGAAATGAAAAGTGAAACAGTAACTATGTAAAACGATATATGTAAAATGATATATGGAACATATTAGAAAAATGTAAAAGTTGTTTTACTATTGAAATGATTGTTAGGATTAGATCTATACCATATGTAAATTGAAGTGTATGGCATAACACCACTCATATTGCAGGATACAAAAGGAATTGAAAAAGAAAAAACAAGTACGAAACTTTGAGTTGGGGCCAATATGTAGGTACACCAAAAAAGTACAAAATTACATGCGAAAAAAAGTATAAAACTGTATTTCGATTGAACCAGGACACACCATAGCAACAATTATATTGCATAAAAAAAATACACAGTACATCTATATATATTTTGAAGTGAACAGAAATAGAAAACTAAACTATGAGTGAATGTACGTGTGCGTCTGCTGGTGACAGATGAACTTTAACGACGAGGATAACCAGACGCGTGAAAAGTGCGTGAATGTTGTCGTCCCCGAGAGATGGCACTTCACCATGCTCCTTGACGCACTCTTGTACTTAGCAACAGAATATAGTACTCCATCGCCACGGCAACAACAACCCAGCTATTGCCTCATGAAATGCCAATTGTGCGGCAAGTACGAAGTTCTTTCAGACGGCGATCATGTCAAGTATCGTCCCCATTGCCGCGATACAATACCCCGACATTAGCGACTCCGTAGGAACATAGCATGTATATATAGCACAGCCAATCACAGCAAAGTGAAGCTGATTACCCTCAGGGGTTTATAAGTAAGTCACGGATAAAATACCGATATTTCAAATCTTACTGAGAGGTTACGAAACCTTTTCGAGTGATTTCATGCTCAACTCTGGTTTACGCTGAAATTCCGATGCAAAATTTGAGTTGAGTAAAAAAATATCATCATAATCTCCAGTTTTATGAAAGTGCCATTAACTAATGACGTCATTAGCCGTTATTGCTGCATTGACTTTCAGTGCTAGCGTAATGTCACATTAGTTAATGGAGGTTTAATGACATGTTAATGGAGCATTAGCGTTTCATACGACAGGGGCCTGGTCAGAAAATGGATTTGTATTGTTATTTAAAATTACATTAGTCAAATCACATTAAAATTTGTACTTGCTTGTCATTAAATTGCTTAGTTTTTGATCGGAATGATATATAATTTTCCAATGAATGATGATCATAGTGATAATGATGATTCTTAGGAGCTTTGTAAGAAGATTACACACCAAAAAAACTTCCATATAGACAATCTGTCTCAACCAGTAGCCTTTCATGAAAATCTAAAAGAAAATTGAAAGATATAATATTATGTTTTTTTTTGTGTGTGAAGATATTTGCTGAATAAGCATGGCAACGACTTAAAAAATAAGATGTTGTTCAGTATGCGGCAATATGAAGAACTTTGGAAAAACTTAATATCTATGAGGAATCTGTTGTGCTACAATCTGCTCAATAACGGGAAAAGTAGTGCAAAATTGACAGACTTCTATAAAAGAGCTTACGTATTGGGATCAGTGATCTGAAGTGGATAAAATTGGAAACATGTCTACTCTAGAAAATATTCTCGACCGATATTACCATCAAGATAAACATACAACTTCCGGCATTTTCCCGACGACAGATTATTTTCCGATTTCATGACAATTTCTGTGTTTGTACATCTGATTTTGTGATAGGTAATCCATTAAAACTGTGCCATAAATAATGTCTCCCTATTCCTGTACTTATAAAAAAATCCATGGTACACACGGATGGACAATTATCAAATGTCGTCACAGACGCGATGTTCGTCTGTCGAGCAGCACTTGTAATAAACCTCAATAAACACTAACAAATGTAGATCTCCGTTTGTTCAAATAACATCCGTGGGAATCGCATTTCAATATGTTTGTCGACAAACATGCCATAATGAAATGGCCAGCCTTGAATATCTCTTTAGCATTATTGAATATCTCCAGTCACAATGGCTGCCTAATAAACGTCAAGAAACGTTCAGCGTGGACATCACGCCAAACTCGACTTGACGAAGTGACATCACAATAACAATAAGAAAACAAGCGCAGATTTTCGTTAAACTGAAAAACAACACAATACTGACCAAAGTCCGTTTCCTGATTAATATCTCATTAATACAATACATATAGTAACTGTATTGAACAGACACAACGGAAAAACATCGCTATTGTTTTGTTTCTTGAAAGAAGACAAAATGTTTTCCGGTCAGGCGATTAATACGAGCAGACAAAAACACTAGCCAGACAAAAGAAACACAACGATAATGGCTTACTGACAGGAAAGCCATCAATTCTTAGTGAACAATTTCTCCTAATTCACTCGCCGTGTTTACTTTATTATAGGTCGCTTATCAGTAAGTCAGTGGAATGATTGGAGATCTTGCCATTACCGAACTTATTGAGTACCATTTTATGCTCAAACTGAAATATTCTGTCAGAAATGTGTCTATTGGTTCCTTCAAACATATATTACAACATTTATTCAGACAACATTCTAGTAGTAATTCACTATTTTAGAAAATAAATTCAAATTGTGCCGAGCATATTTTCCAGCCCCAGAGTTATGGAACTTGTTTGAGTATGAATAAATGCTAGAACTTTGAGTTGAGCATGAAATCGTACTCAAAAAGGTTTTTATAATCTCGGTGCTAGGTCTTGACGTTACCGAACATTTTTGAGTACTTTTTCATGCTCAAAGTTTTTTTTCATATACTAGTATCCTCATACAAAATTGGTTTGAGCATGCAATCGACCTCAAAACAGTTTAATAACTTCGGAGCTGGAAAATATGTATTGAATTTATTTTCTAAAATAGTGAATTACTGACTAGAATGTATTTGAGTAATTGTAAAATATATTTGAAGGAATCAATATACATGTTGCTGACAGATAATAAAAAAATGTTAAAGGTCTACCTTGCACCATTAACTATATTCCATATTTTCAATCAATGTGTATTTTCTGGAGAAAAAAACCATGCCCCTTATAGACCATTTTAGTTTTAATAAAATATGACTCCATATAGTGGTTGTTAAACGAATTATTTCCTGAAATATCCAATATTATTTAGTTATTGTCAACTTAACATCACAACAGAAGATATTATTTATAAAATTCAAGTATTTGGGTCACCAAAGAAAATGGCTGTACCGAAACGGAACATCTCCTCTGTGAATAGCCAAATTAGATTTGGGTCAGTGTTACCAAATTCCTCATACTACGTATGTGTCTTTGCACTACGGTACGTAAATTGCAATATCAATTTAAATTTTGACCCCAGATGTTGCTACAGAAACACAAAAAAAGTAGGTAAGTCAATTTCCTTCCAAGGTAATTTCCTCGTAAGAAAACCCCCCAACAGTTTCCTAATGTAATATAAATGTTTTTCTCTCACGATGTGGAAGCTGAACACTTCTGGATCAGTAACTGAAGCATGAGTAGACCGTCTCCTTATTTCCTCCTTGAATCTGCTTCTCACATTCCGAACTTTCTGAATTTCCGAGAAAAAAATATCCTTTTTTTCATAATTATTTATTTTGTGATCTACCAAGGTATCATTATCACAGAATAAAAAAAAGTAAATAACTTCACAGAAATGAAACGGAAAGTGGAACCGGATATCAATAAATGGAACTGTTAACTATGTCATGAATACTTTCACCTAAAAACACATGATATGTTTATCAGTCCCTACTAGAATATATGAATAAATGCAATGGTAAATGATATTGTGGATTCATTTGTAAATAGTTAATTATTTCAGAATACATATAAAATTGTCAGCATACTAATGCTTGGTATTCAAGATACAGTGCTCCCTCGATATAATGCTGAAGTTTGGGTCCATGACATGCCACCCGTGTTATAATACCCGTGTTATATCAACAAATATAATTGGAGAAAGAAAAAAAGATTTAAATTCTTTTTAAAATTTTTTAAATGGGGTCCACGTTGGACCCTGCGTTGTATCCGAATCCGCGGTGCATCGAAGGGCGTTATACCGAGGGAGCACTGCATTCTATTGTAGTGGAAATATGATACAGTACAAGCAGGGTATTGGCATACTAAACATGCAAACTGTGATAAGAGTGAACTAATCTTGAAAGTGACTACTGGTTTGAAAGAACAAGCTTTAAAAGAAGTAAAAAATAGCATACTCCAAATTATGAAATTAATTAACGGCATCATTGACTTGAATAATCCCTCAAGTTAATGTAATCTCAATAATTAAGAACAGAAACTAGTTAACATCTTTGATATTTCAATACAAGAAATCCTCCAATAATTGTTGTCATGAATAATTCATTAATCGCCATCGAGTATTCATAATGACGACTATTTCTGACTATCTGCAAAACAAGAAAAATCTGATGAAACTTTCTTAAAAAAAAATTGCATTCAAATAAGTTTCTTTCTGCTCATATCCATATTCATAATGACCGTAATGACGTCAAACGTGGAGGAAATTCAACAGAGTTAGAAATCAGGGTGCAAATCTGTAAATTCTGTGATGAATAATGCCATTGAAAACATTTCATACGGCCGGTTTAGTATTCCAGATTACTGTTTAATTTCTGCAGTCTGGAATAAGGTTTTGAATTATATGACGGCTATTTCTGTTTTTTAATATAATATTGGAAATCAGTGGACTTCAACAAGTTTCACTAATGCAAGTTCAAGGTGCTACAGTTGATTTAAAGTTTATATTATTTTCTGAAATGTGTGCATAAATAATCTAATAATAATAATAATAATAATAATAATAATAATAATAATAATAATAATAATAATATAATCGCAGTACAGATTTCTATATATATAATAATAATAATAATAATAATATAATTGCAAAATAAAGAGTTCTTGATTTCATAATAACAGGTAGCATATTTCAAGATTCGCAGCTAGCATCATTCAATTGGAAATAAGTTAATTAATTAATATTTTTTCCATGACCCCAAATTCCACTACATTCAATGACAATTCACACCAGTGGGTTTCACAGAAGTGACTAATGGTTCCCATTAAAGGATTGGCGGCAATATTTTGTACGTTCATTGAGGTATGAACACAAATTCTTTTTGCAAACTATATTAATCCACAAAATGGTTCATTCAAATGTTTGCACTTAGGTTTTTCTGTTCATACTTCGATGAATGTAAAAACCATTGCAAGTCATAAATTACTCAACAAATTGGTGGAGATTTAATGGATTTAGTGGTCTAACAAGGTATATCAATTCAAATCTCAGAGCTGAGCATCAATATTTACAAGAAACGGATGATGATGTGTCGCAACAAATCACCTGTCAATCAAATGGGAGTGGCCTAAGAAAATTCTGTTCATCAAAGTATGAACACAATGTTTTTTTGGTCACATGAACCAATATAGAGTGCCGGATTCACTGTAGATTTATTTATACTATATCGTATGCGGTCAGTATGCACAGTCGTAGTTTAGTTAAACCGTAGTTTAAGGATCATACTACCGACAGTGGTATAATTCGTCGCTTAAACCTAGTTTAGCCTAAACTGTGTTTAGCCTAAACTGTGTTTAGCCTTGAACTACGTTTGTACATACGGACCCTGGAGTATATTCTAAAATTACTATTTCTGGGTCACTATTTCACAGTTGCAGAACGATGATATTAGGATAACATTTCAATGAATTAAAAGGAACATTACCCATATCAAATGGATATTTGCATCCAATACAAATAATTCAAATGTCATGGACTGCTATTTCACAGTTTGTTGTATAATAATATCATCAGCATCGTATAATAAATGAAATAAAAATAACGTTACCCAGATACTAAATGAACATTTGCAGCAATAAAATACAGATGAACGTGAAGAAAAGGTCATGGTACTATATATAATGTCATATAGTGACAATAATCAAGGTTTTATTTACCAAAATACAATATTACAACAGATATATTGTCCTCTGAATATATGTGATTTTAAAAGAGCAATCCAAAATCCAATAAAGGAATCTTATAGTAGTATTTACGAGATGGAAAGAAAAAACTCACTGGGATCTGGTGACCTTTGATTAACCCTCTCAATGCTGAAGCAACCAGAAATGCCCCAAAGGCAAAGAGCAGTGCCTGTGTCTAATCCAGCAGGGAGAGGGTTAATTTCACAATGACAGATAAAAAGAATAAATGGTATTATCGTATCATGGAATTCCAATATTATTATTAGTGAATGATGTGTCTATTAATAAAAGATTTTGTTACTTTTCTTATCCTCTCTATAAATTGCTATTAAAACTAGAATGAAAAATGTTAAATCTTAATAGGATCGTATTAATAATTATTTCAACAAGAGTGTAATTTGTTAAGACATACAGTGCTCACTCGATATAATATACCCTTCGATGCACAGTGGATTCGGATACAACGTTTAAAACAAATTTTAAAAAAATAAAATTCTTTTTTTTCCCCACCAATTATATTTTCGTTGATATAAAGCGGGTATTATAACGTGGGTGGCATGTCATGGACCCCAACATCAGCGTTATATCGAGGGAGCACTGTATCTGTAAACTTGTTTAAATTGAGGTGATTGTCCTCATAAGAATTCAGATATTCTTGTTTGAATCCATTTTTCATGTACAAGATTAGTGAAAAATAGCGTAAAATAATTGAGTTATAGACAGTTTTATAAGAGGTATTATAAGAAGTATAAAGAACACGTAATTATGGCGAGAGAACCCTCACAAAACCAGAAACCATGAGACAGATTGGCTGCAAAGTTGAGAAAGTTTCTGGCAAGACCCTATTAGTTTAGAAATGTAGACCAGAAACGTAATAAAACACATAATTTGCACGCAACATATCAACACTCAACCTCCATGAATCCAGAAAATGGACCTTTAAATTAACCCTGTTCTCGAGCGAAACGATCCAAAACCATCCAAGCAAATTAATTCCAATATCTGTTAACAATCGTCAATCCCAAATTCCATTCCCAAAGTACATAAAAACTGCCAGCGGTAACTTAGATAAAAAACAGAGTCTTTAATTTCAGCCTTGAAGAAAAACAGCTATTAATCTGGATCACACTGTGTAGTTACTAAGGAATCGTAGATCTTGTAAGCGAAGTCCAAAATACCAGAACACAGAGTCAGTGTTAAAGTCAAATTAGAATGGATGTTGCAGATTGGTTAAAGGAGTTAACTACACGCCATGAATGCAAGCATTGCACCTTTAAATCTCTATGGAACTCTTCTCAACATGAAACAGTTTATTATCAGTTGACCAGTAATTATTAAAACTTGTAACCTTCAATTTTACAGGCAAACCCTCTAACCACTGAGCTATCTTGTCCCTCAAGTCGGTGAAAATGAACCAATATCAATAATGTGATTATTGCAGAGAATTTACAGCCCCCATCTCGGAGGAGTAACAACCATTGTAAGAACATGTGTAATCATTGTACCACAACGTGTAGAGAGTCGACCCTTTTAAAATCAAATAAATGTTACATGGTTATATCGGTGGTAGCGCTACAATCAATTCAATAAACACTTGGCGCCCGTACAGGTGATGTTTGTGAAGATTGGAATTAAATTGAGTTAGAAAATCTCTTGATGAGACACTTGTGCAGTTTCCAACATCTTGTCTTCTTTACTTGGCGACCTCTCCAACAAAACCACAGTATTATGACAGTCTCTGGTGGGTATGACACCAAGAAGCATCTCAAGAAGCTACCACTTCAGGAACAATGTCTAAAATAGCTACCACTTCAGGAACTAAGTCTCAAGAAGCTACCACTTCAGAAATTAAGTTTAGGAACTAAGTCTCAAGAAGCTACCATGGCTACCGCATCAAGAACAAGGTCTAAATAGCTACCACTTCAGGAACTAAGTCTCAAGAAGCTACAACTTCAGGAATTAAGTTCAGGAACTAAGTCTCAAGAAGCTACCATGGCTACCACATCAAGAACAATGTCTAAAGTAGCTACCACTTCAGAAATTAAGTTCAAAGTAGCTACCACTTCAGAAATGTCAGTACGAAGTAGCTACCACATCAGGAACTAAGAATAAAGTAGCTACCACTTCAGGAACTAAGTCCAAAGTAGCTACCAAAGTAGCTACCACTTCAGGAACTAAGTATACAATAGCTACCACTTCAAAAACTAAGTCTAAAATACCTACCACTTCAGGAACTAAGTCCAACATATGCACCAGGAACTACGGTAAGTCTGGAAGTACGGTAATATGTAAGTCTGGTAAGTCCAGCACATCAGAGCATGTCCTAAACACCAACAGACGGTCCTCAATATCTACAACTTCAGGATTTGATACAGTCTTCAACATTCACAACGTGACGATATCGAGCAACTGTCACATCAGATCTTGCACACAAAAAAACCCACAAACATACGACATGACAGTTCCAATGGTTACCTCATTGAGGATCAAATTGGAAAGCTTGTCCATTTACATTCTGCCGTCATAACTGATGTTTCTATGTCAGAGAGTAATACTCCCTAGCGAGGACCCACCAAACGTAACATTAGTCTAAATAAGCCAGCATGTCATGTCATAATCCCAGTGTTCAATTCTATCTATCAAAGCAGGCACTTTTTCTTGGCTTACAATCGGAATTGCAATGTATGGCGGAATTGCAATGTACGGTGGAAGTGGACAACTCGGCGGAACTGAGATCAAAGACTGGACAAATTACTAGGAATGTTCCTATCCCGAGTTGATGGAAGATCATGAACACCTAAGGTCCGGTGTAGAGGGAATAAATCAATTCGACAATTGTCTGTCTCAAGTCTATTACCCTGGAGAATGTCATAACTGAAGAGGCATAGAGAAAGGTTGTCATATTACAAGATTACACAGTTACGCACCAGTATGGGCAAATAATTTTGTATTTTTATTTGCTTTTTTAAATATTTATATTAATAATTTTGTAGTAAATAGTATCAACAGATTAGAAAAAAACATGTCCAAATATAACAGGAACAAAATAAAACAAATATTTAAAATTTTTTTTTTAATATTTTCATGGTGTATTAGAAAACTATAAGACAGGAACAATACAAAAACTACCTTTTTATATTTCCAATTTTGTAGTTATTAGAAAAACACTAGGTCCATGTTGTGAAACAGGAAATTGGTAAATTATTAACAATGATAACTTACTAACATCAGAGAGACTGGCAATGCTGTTTACGAGGTTTCTGTGACACTAAAATTATCCATTGTGGTGGATAGCCTCAAGCATGTATTCGCTTAGAACCTGTCAAATGAGGCGTAATCATTTATCGACTAATCTAGGCACTAATTTCGACTGACATTTATACCCTGTAGTATTTTTACATAACTGCCATTTCAAGGGAAGATTAGTTAGATTATAATCTGGATCCAATAGATAAATAATTCACAATTAGATGTATATATATACACTATTGAAAATGACACCTGTTAAAACTTTTAAACATGAATGCAATAAGAGAACATCTGTTTCTAAAGAGCTGCAATAGTTCTGGCTCCCCGTAGAGAGATGTAACATATGTGAATAGCAATTCAGTTATCATCCTTGGTCTGTCAGTACTAGCTGGTGCTCACAGGTTTCCTGCAACATTCAGAATTGTCGATGTTGCAGGTTTCCTCCTGACCCAAACTGACAAGTTGTGAAATAAGTGAAAGAATCTCCAAAGCGATTCTAAATCTCAGTTTAAAAAAAAACAATAGCAGGTAATGATGTGGCCCTGATGTGTACCCATAGTATCTCTCTGCTCCAAGGCCATAAATAGCAAATGCCATGTTTCAGTACGTTAGTATTAACTTGGG
>JAUTBZ010159456.1:0-11064 GCA_032361785.1 Lepetodrilus galriftensis | reverse complement strand
ATCCATTTCTCCTAATGTTAAAGGTATCCTACGGGCTAGTAAAAATTTCATGTTTTGTTATTTATATCATTATTCGGACGAGTATATTTTATAGTCAAGTTCTAACCCTCTGTGTGTGTGTGTGTGTGTGCAGAGTCACTGAAATATATTCCCCAAACGACCCAGTTCTCAAATATTTCCAAAATGATCAAGTCAATGAATCGTGTTCACTGAAATTTCCAAGTCACAAGAAACCTTCACACCCTCCAATAGCGAGTGCATGTCTCATCTAATATTATTTCCGGTGACAGGTGAACTACGTCTAGATCGTGACATGTCTGTGACGTCACAGTGAATTTTTGCACATTTAGATTGTTGACCAGTTTATGTCACTGGATATTGTGTCTACTTGCACCCCCTATTACAATCTCTGTGCCTAAAAGCATTCATTTGGAATGTCACATGACTGACCGTATCCTCCAATCAGCAAGCTGGTACTGTTTGTCTGCGTCCACCTGACAGTAGATCTTGAGGAGGTGAGCCAATGAGAAGCGACTGTGTTGTAGCACTCTGGCGGCCTGGCCGGTGTCGAACATGTTCACCACGTAGATGTTGAAGTCTCTCTGCAGCCACTGTATGTCGGAATCTGCTCCATGTAGAACCTACCAAACAGGCCAGTGGATATAATAACACTACATCTTATCCACATACAATCCACTCGGCACCATTGGAAGAAATGTGTTCTTTCGTGTACAGGGTCATGGGATGTGGGTTGATTGAATTCGTGATTTAGATCTTAGCAGGAAGATTCCACCCATAATCAACAACTGTTATGTGGTAAGAAACAAAATGACAAAAAAATAAAAGCAAATATTACCTTCACAATTCTAGCGTCAGTGAACACATCATTAAGAAGGTGCATATGTTCTCGGACAGCTAGAGTGTCTACGATGAAATCTCGCTGTCGAGTGGATATCTGCATCAGGCAGGTGAAACCTTGAAATGTCCGATAAGAGTGTGCCTGAAATAAACATCATGAATAGTCAACAATATGTTAAGAGGATGCAGTTGATTTGTAGCACAATGTTGTTTTTCCACACTATTTCAGTGATAAGCTTACAGTTGGAGGTGAAACTGACATAACTATGCACTACAGAGGTACACACAAACCATGGCAGATGTGACCACAGGAATCGAACCTGTGTACTCCTTAGCTCTTCATGAAGCTCTCATATCCACTAAGAGACCATAGCAACCTCATATGTATCCTCCTATGAACGCTACGGTCCTTAATAGATACGAGACCTTTATGAAAGGTACTCCGAAAACTCTAATTTACACTCCAGTGCTAAAGTGATATCACAAATACTCCCCCTCTCCCTGACCGCTACTTCCAATTCCTCCCCAAATGTGGATATCTGGGCCCTGCTCCTTTCTAGCTGTTCTGTCTGTACTTTCTGTCCGACACATGCACAGTGACCAAGGATCAACACCGCACAGTGTAACTTCACATGCGTCAGACAGAAAGTACAGACAGAACAGCTAGAAAGCAGCAGCCCCATAGATGCATGATGCTGTGCCTTCAAAACTAAAAATGAATTGAATGTGTTGTACAGAAAGCTTTTATAGTTACCGGTATATTTGAAGTATAATATCACTGCTTCCTTAGAAACTGAGAGGGTTAAAGTTATCCAAATGTAAGATGCATGATGCGTTCAAAACATCCATTTAACAGAAACATCCTATCTATCTTTGAAATCATATACTCCTTAGAAGCTTATCGATTACTTAGTAGAAGCTGAGAGGGTTAAAGTTATCCAAAATCTAGAGCATGATCCCTGAACAAAGCATGTATATACTGAATTCCTTGTACAGAAATAAATGTCAGCTTCTTCCCAGTCAAAACTACTCCTTAGAAGACTGCTGACAGATAGAAAAAGGATTAACCCTCTCCCTGCTGGATTAGACACAGGCACTGTTCTTTAGGGCATCTCCGGTTGCCTTCAGCATGGAAAGGGTTAATACCACTTTCCGTGGATTTCCTTTCTGGTAGTGTGTGTCTGTGTGTGTGTGTGTGTGTGTGTGTGTGTGTGTGTGTGTGTGTGTGTGTATGTGTGTGTGTCTCTGTGTGTATCTGTGTGTTCTCTATAACTGAGTCTGAGTAACAGACCATAGTAGCACCGAAATAGTCCTATTAACATATCTGCCATGAAAGGATTCAGTGGCTCCACTCGGCAGAATTGATATAAAAATAACTTACTTCCATCCTTTGATGATGTGGCTAGAATAGTACAGAGATTTTGGATTGTGTGTTAAACGAAAGTACATTGCAAGTTTGGATGTCATACTCCAGATGGGAAAACGATTCTTTTTAAGTTGGCCTTGGAACAATCTTCAAAAATTCTAAATGGTTTCATGATATTTATCTTTACTTGGTCCATAAACATTTTTAAATTCTTCGGTAAAAATGTCACGAAACTAATAGCCAAAGCATTACCATTGAGTGAATGAGTGAGTGAGTGAATGAGTGAGTGAGTGAGAGTGAATATGGAGTTTAACGTCGCTGCGGGAACCGTTCACCCATTCATGACGATCACTACCATTGTGTAGCAACATTAAACTCTATAACGAAGACAATCACAATATACAGCGATATTCCTTTTACATAGAAATGTAAGCTTACCGTATATATATTACCTCTAGATGTGGTCAATGGACCCATCAGTGACTAATAAGGAAAACTAGAAGAAAGTGCATCTTCCTGAATCCAACAATTAGGATGCTCTCTGCGTAGGTTTCAGTCCCGAGTCACTGGCCGGACATGTTAACCACTAGTACAGAAAACAACTGCATTAGTCTGCGATTAATTGAAATAATCGTCGTCCAGTCGGAATGAATACAAATTCTCATAATGGAAGCGAGTTCAGATCAGACTAATTATAATCTGTTAGAAGCCGCCCACATAATCTAATGCAGGTCTTTAAATGCAAATTGTGTTAATTATTAATTAAAGAAAAACATCGTGACTGGAATGGTTATTGGAGACGGGAGGTATGCATATAGTACTCATCATCAGACAGTGAATAGCAAAGCTTAGAAGAATGGCAATATTCATCAGCAGTACATTTCAGCATAGGTTAATGAACTCTCTTAATGAACAACAACCAAACATAACAATAATAAGTAATATATTTTACCATTATTGGGGACAGATGCTAGCTCGTTGCAGTCGTGTACAAATCTCTGAAAGATGGATGTCTGTAACGAGTCAATGGCAGCAAAAGGGAGATTACTATTTCAATGCGAATTATCACAATCATGAGTATTCAGTATTTATACTAACACAAGTATTCATGATTCCTTAACCTTCTCCCTGCTGAATAAAATTAAAGTGTTCTATTTCTGCATGTGATCGGGCAAGTTAACTTGCCTTCAGCAGGGAGAGGGTTAAACATCAGTCATTAATGCATAGGTTCTCAGTAATACGAAATGTGTAACTAATAATACTTTGATTTAGAGACCAATAATTGATTGAATTAGTGATTTACGTCACAACAGGAATATTAAACCAAGAAAAAGAATCATCAATTTTTAAAAAAATCTTCACTAATGATCAATTATCAATTCATTAGTACCATGACTACTAGTAATTCAAACATTACCCAGCATACCATAATTACTCTAAGTAATCGAACAGGAGAAAATAATTAAATTTCGGGCTGTTCAAATTATTAAAAAAATATGAAAATTGAAAATGATCAGTGTTAGAATATTTTGGGACAATTTGTGTGCCTGTGTCCCCAAAATAAACGATATTACTATCTTTTCAAGGATTTAATTTTTTTTTTTTAAATGTCTTTGAATAAATAACGGTTCGAATAATGAAAAAATTACGATTAATAAAACAAATGGTCATGTTCGTATATTTAAGGCTGAAAAAAATAATATCAGCAATTAATTTAGATGTTCGAACTATTAGAGGATCCGAATAATTAGAGTAATTACGGTAGTTTAAGACCAACATTTAATATATTAATCTGTATTTTGGGGGCCAAAGTACATGAACTATCTACACTATTAACTTAACACAGTTGTGTCAATTTGGTGTAACATAAATATTGGAATATGAATTTCATCAAATGTCAATTTTCCCCCATGAGAAAATCTAATCTAGAAATATGAAGAAGTAAATTTCTAAACATTATCACATTATTCTGTGTCATCCTTTCAGCTGTCTGGAACAATTACTCGTGATCTGTTCGCACTTTGAATTGAATTATCCCCCCTTGAATAATGGATGAGGTCAAAACCTATTAAGGCTTTAAAACTCCCGGAGTTTAGAAACGTTGTCAATATACATCGATGGGAATTAGTTTCTAAGGGATCCTATGCACATCAGGTAGATGCTGTGTTTTAAATACATTTTAAATTTCTCAATTACCGGGAGAATAACGGTACGAGAGATTGCGTAGACTTCGTTATTTTTTCTTCATCATGGCAGCAATTAGGAATAGAATATGGAGTTTAACGTAACTGCGGGAATAGGTGTTACCTAGGAGTGAGTGGTATTTATTTTTTACGTGATAGTGGGAATCTTTTACCCATACATGAAGATTACCTATGAAAATAATAAATCAATAAATAAATTATAAGAATAGAATATGAAAGTTTAACGTAACTGTGGGAATAGGTGTTACCTAGGAGTGAGTGGTATTTATTTTTTACGTCATAGTGGGAATCTTTTACCCATATATGAAGATTACCTATGAAAATAATAAATCATAATGAATAATATCAAAGTGTTCTATTTCTGCATGTGATCTGGCAACTTAACTTGCCTTCAGCAGGGAGAGGGTTAAAGCTACAAAGAAAAATATTCAACAGGAGTTAGAAACTGATACTATCAGGCATTGAAAAGGCTGGACAGGGATAATGTATTATAAAAGGCTTTAGTTTAAAAAGTAACTAAATAAATATCTACCCCAAAAATGAACCATTTACACTCTCAACTACTCTCAAGAAATATAGGCTCCTACATAAATAAATCTCATTTTGACTTTTGTAAACTTCCAGTAACTGTCACTATATGTTCATAACTTACCGGTACAGCCTTCAAATTAAGCATAGCCTAGTAGGTTCATATTGGCATCAACTTTTTTATTTAGAAAAACACTATCTGACATTGACATCACACTCTTCTCTTATCAAAAACTGGTGGCCAATATCTTCATCTCGGCCTGTCAGGGAACTCAAGGAACGGAAAAGCTGGAAGGACATTTTCTTTGACATCATCTCGAATGTTTGACAGTGAGGAACATCACACAACATTTTGGTATCTCTGGCAATGACAGCTGACCGATGCCTGACAATCCCAAAATAGAAGCTTCTCCGACTGTCAGACAATCATCACAAAATACCAGCGTGGAAGTGAATGGAGAGATTTATCTTTTAACGCTAGACCGAAAGTAACGGAAGACATTAGCAACGGGCTGACAGTCCTAAACATCCAACAGAAATCAATTTATGAAACTCTCACATTAAAGGCCTGGTAACATTTGTCTATATGTGCGATAGAAATACAAAACTATGAAAAACTATGAAAATATTGAAAACCAGTGGGACCTGTGTAGACAAATCAAATGCATATTCTTTCTGGTAAAATATGTTTTCCCACATTACGGTAACAATTATTGTTATTATTATTATTATTATTATTATTATTATTATTATTATTATTATTTTTATTTTTTTATTTTTTTATTAGTAGTATTATTCACAGCTGGAAGCAACCAGAGTTGCCCAACATAGGGTCATTGGGATGTACCGTACCCAACAGAGAATAAAAGGTTAAAAGGACGTCATACCTGTCGGAGGTAATTAAGCAACATTAGCAACACACTTCAGCTAGAAAACACAGCATTAACGAACCTCCCCTCACTGTGATTGATTTCACTTTTAAATGACAACGGAGACAAATTCAAAGAAAAAGTCAGCGTTACATGTCAAGGTCTAATTTACGACATAATGGTAGTTGTCCTTCTTGTACTAAGCTTGTATCCTCTAGGCTTTTATTCATCTTCATCAAGTTCTAACTCAGTTTATGCAACTACAAATGGAGAAGAAAAAAAACATTATTATAAATTTTTTAAATACTGATTTCCGCATGGCTTCACCAAATTCAAATTACTGTATATTCACAAAGTCGTCTCATTAAGCATTCGTTCGGTTTCCTGGCACTGGTTTCAACTCGGCAGATTAAATTGAAAATTGATGATTTCTTTAGCATGAAAACACTACAGATTCAATTTTCAGCATGATTTTTAAAAATAATTAAATCTTTTGAAATAACACATTACAAAAACCTCCATGTGAAAATACCATTTCAGACTGACAGCAAGCAGTTCTACCACACTTGTTTATATACTTGAATATTCTTAAACCTACAAAAAAAAAAGTATGACAGAAAAGAAAATTCAGAAGTACTCAAGACGAACATGTATCTGTCTACACGTCATTCAAATACATGATAGGATTGCTTATTCAGAAAAACATTTAATACTTTTTTCCCCCTGTAGGATTATAACTGACATTTTACGTAGTGTATTCTAAGCCTGAAGCCGGCATCTTAAGAAGATTGTGTCAAGATCTGAGAATACATTGACTGGACCCAATGTCCCATGGAGAGTTGCATGCTAGTGGGATGTATTCTTCTGAATACATTGCACTGGATCCAATGCCCCATAGAGATGCCAATTCCCTATAGAGATGCCAATTCCCTATAGAGATGCATCTAGTGGGCTGTATTCAGAATACATTGTACCGGCCCCAATGCCCTATAGAGAGAGGAATTTACTAGTATGTAAAATACATTGCACTAAATCCAATGCCCCAATAGAAATTGCATGAAAGTGTGATGTATTCAGAAGAATATATTGTACTCGGCACAATACCCCATAGAGGGATGCACACAAGTGTAAAGTGCTGGTATGTAAAATGCATTGTATGAATCGGCATAATTAAATGGGGTGATGTATGCAAGTAGAATGCACTCATAATGCATTAGTTGATGACTAACACATCTGCAGGTTATATTAGAACACCCAGTGACCTAGTGCTTTATCTACACTAGACAGTTCCACATTCAAGTAAAATAACAAAGCCAGCTATAGTTTGGCATGAAATGCATTGACACCCCTATTTCGTAGATTATCTCGGTAAATACTTCATGGAATGAAAAAAAAAAAAAATACATTTTCTAATTTAATTCTACCTATTAAACCAAAATTAAAAAAATTAAAATATTGCACCGGTAATAAAAAATCTGTTTATATAACGATCACCAAATATTTTAACTAACGTTAAATTGCAACTAAAGCAATCTAACCGCCTGAAGTACCTTAAACGGTGCACGCCAAACCTAGCCGATTTTAACAAAAGAAACGCGGTTAGTGTCTCACCTAAAGAGAACCATCCTATCATCTCCTTCTTCTTCATGCTTTTCTTGTTGTACACCGACACCATGAGCGTGACCTCGGGCAGCTGGAACTGTGCCACCTGGAACATGAACATCTCCTTGAACAGCGGGTTGGGCTGACCTCGCCGCACCGACGTCTTGCACCGCTGCAATTCCTGGCCCGTCTGCGACATCAACGTCAACTTCACGTACGTGTCTGCAACAGAATGAACATTATTAAAAAAACATATATCTTAAATTTGAATTAAGGTTTAGAGCTAGATTCAATATTGGTTTGTCAATTATATGAGATGCAATTGGCATGTCTGTTCATCATTAACTCTCTCCATGCTGAAGGCAACCGGAGATGCCCTGAAGAGCAGTGCCTATGTATAATCTAGCAGTGAGAGGGTTAATGATTAAGTGATGGTTAACACATGGCCCGAGGGGTAATTCCTGAAACGGAGTGCATTGCAAAATTAGTTGGTAAATGAATTGGTGTTGAACTTCTGTAGGTACCTGGAGCTCTGTTCATGGCCATGTTGCGGAAGTTACTTCCCTTGATGACCTCGACCGACAGTCTCCCAGTGGTGCCGTAGTAGGCCAGGCCAATCAGCAGCTCAGGCATCCCGCCGTGCTGTAGCGACTGCGTGGACGATGCACTGTCGCTCCGAGACAAACTGGACACGTCGAAGCCCGAGTCCCCATGCTGTTCAAACATACAAAGGAATTGATAGTCCACGAAGGAGAGCTCCCATAGAAAACTACTGTAACTGAGGACATTGTGTTGACTTCATGCTTCTGTAACTGGTGAATTTGTGTTGACTTGATCCATAAATTTAGTTTGACTTTTAAAGTTGAACTGCTCGTATGGACTTCAAACAGTGATCTACTTTATAGGAATATATGCTTGGAAATCAAATATATGTAACAAAAACCACACAAATATTATCATAAAATAATTTAAATAAAAAAGATGTGCAATAGAAGGCAGTAAGGTTAACAACTTTTTGTGCTAATGGCATGCGTGATAACTTGTGCAGAAGTTTGGAACTGAGGATATTAAATCTATTCTTTGCGAAATATTTCATAGAATTTAGATTTTAGTTGTAATTGTTAAAACATAAGGATATTTAACAGCATGCTCTTACTGAAACACATAAATGTACATGCATGGGGTGTAATAACTTTATGAAAAATAATATTATATTTTTATACTTTACAACAAAAATTATTGATGGATTCCAGTCTCTATCAATAAAAAGTATAACAATTCTGATGGAATAAAAAAAAGTGTATAATAAAATGATATGGTGACACTCACATGCCATAATCTTGCACATCATATACTATTTTAGATATATTTGGCATTTCTCAAAATCATTTATCAAAGGAATGTGTGCTATTCATAATAAACATTCAAAATCATAAAACATGTGCTCTCTGGTTTGCAACTTGGTAGCATGCTAATATTTTTACATCTCTAGTAAAATCAACACAATATATGTTACAGTACATTTAGCAGGTACAAGTATATACATATTTTTTATCTGTACAATCTCTCTTCTGGTGTCAATATTAAATTAAAATATTTTATATTTAAAAAAATATATATATCAAATATAAATTATCAACAATGTTATAAATTATGCATTTTTCTCTGGTATTGTCCAACATGTTATAAACTTACATCTAAATGTAAAAAAAAAATATCTGATTGTAAATAAAGAAAACTGCATTTTTCTCTGGTATTACCCAACATCTAAATGTAAAAGAAAATCTGATTGTAAGTAAAGTTGAAGGCAATGCAAATAGTTGTAATCTTGCAAGTGCTGTGACTGAAGTCAGGATGAATTAATAAGTATGCAATGCATTTATTAATAATAATACTAATATACTAAAGAAATAAAATGAAGGCAGCTAACTTGGGATTCTAAGTATTTAATGAATTAATATTGCTATAAAAACTGATTAAATGAAAGCATTGCTAATATAATGACATCTGTCTTACAAGTCTACATAAGTCTACAAGGCTATAAATGTTCTACTGCTATGCTGTGCTATAGCTCTGTGTATCTATAGTACATACTATTCCTCCTTTGCCCTGAAAAAGTATTATTAATTATTCTTACAAGATATACATAAATATTGACATGATCATGACAAGTTTCCATTCAATATCCATATTAAAAACAAACAGTGATCCTTCCACATTTAACACCAAAAAAAAATAATTGTAATGGGAATGCAATTTTTCTAAAATCTAAATATATATAATATATTTCAATTCCTATAAAGCTGACACTTGACAAATTTTATTATATGCAAATAATTATCAATCATCTATGGAATTCATTTTTTATTTTTTTATTTGTATTTTTTAATTTATTATTAAATATGTTTTTTTCTCTCCATACACTGGTATACTTTGCTTGGAAGACAATCATGGCTATGATGTTAGACTAGTAGTAAATTTAACAGAAATCTAATGTCAATAAAATAATTATAATAGATAATTATAATTATAATAATAATTATAATTAACCCTCTCCCTGCTGGATAAATTCAAATTACTGCTCTATATGAAACCTCTGGTTAAATCTGACAAGTCAAAGGTTAAACTGGTTCTATGATCTCTTACACACTGATTGATCTGATTGAAGAACTGATTCATTTTAAAGGTGGTTTACACCGAGAGTACTCCTTTAAGAACTGATTAATGTTACGGGTGATTTACATGCAGAATACTCCTTAAGAACTGATTAACTTCGTACGCGGCTTACACTTAGAATTCTCATTTACATACACTGAATAAAGAAATTATTCCTTTTAAAGTTGGATTACCTTGATAATGCTCCTCTAAAAAACTGACTAGATTTACATCTAGAATTGATCCTTTAACGCTCTCCATGCTGAAGGCAAGTGGAGATATAAAAAAGAACAGTGCCTGTCCCTAAATCCATCAGGGAGAGGGTTAATAACTTGTGAACTTTAGCCAAGGCCTACACTGAGAATTATCCTTTACACACACTGACCTAAGAAATTGTTCATTTTAAATGTGCTTTACACTGATAGTGCTTCTTTAAAAAATTGAATATGGTTAAAGGTGGTTAACACTGATTTCAACATTTGTTATTAACTCATATTCAACAGGATTCCAGACAAACATGAAACACTGATAATGTTCCTTTAAGAATTTACTACATTTAAAGGTGACACACTGATAATGTTCATTTAAGAACGTACTACATTTAAAAGTGACTTACACTGAGATTGCTTCGGGGTTCCAGCACCATCCAGTGAGTTGTCTCCTCTTCCAGATTCAGGGATGCAAATCCCACAATACTTTCTCCTATCATCCTTTCTCGTCGCATCCTCTCCAACCCGTACAGACGCACACGGATGCCCATCCCAGGGACATCATCTGCCGGAACATGGACAAATTAAATTAATATACCAGGGATAGAAGTTCCCACTCGCCCGGCAGCCCGATCCATTTCTCCTTAATGTTAAAGGTATCTTACGGGCGAGTAAATATTTCATGTTTTGTTATTTATATCATTATCCGGGTGAGTATGTTTTAAAATTAAGTTCTAACCCTGATATACTATCAATAGAAGTGTGGAGATAAG
>JAUTBZ010159445.1:0-11064 GCA_032361785.1 Lepetodrilus galriftensis | reverse complement strand
ACACACACACACACACACACACACACACACACACACACACACACACACACACACACACACACACACACACACAATATCCCCAGGGCTTTCATAATGATACCACCAGAACGTCAGCCAACCAAATGAATCATTATATGACAGTTGTCTTATATCTAGGACAGTTAGTGCTCTAAAATAGCTTATAGATAGTGTTATTTTATTTTTAAATTTGTGTTTAGAGTAGCTAGTTACTACTTTTTAAATGCATACAAAATACCTATATAAAAATTTAGTATCGACGTTGTTTGAGGTGCATACTATTTATACGTGTACAAATATCATGTATTGTATTTGATTATCAATAAGGAAGCGATCTGTATGCACCAACAGTCAAATGCATAGTTAAAGTGCAGCATCAGAACAATACACTACCTGTGCACGTACTCCTAACAAAGCCAACACTGCATGTCCCTAGCTCTCCCCAGATGTCCGCTCTTCGTCTTGCGTGAAGTTTGTTTGTCTGTTTACCGTTATTTCGCACCTCAGTGCGTAATATAGCAGACAGCAGCGAAAATAACATCCCTAGTCTTTGATGTCCCGCCGCCGTGTATTATTCTGCATCAGCTGTGAGCGCACCTGCGGCCGTCGTCCTCGCCAGGTGTTCATGTGAGTAGAACGACGTCACGGCGACGACACCGCAGAGATACACACTGTGTAGAACTATCTGTAGAAACATGGGGAAGTCCTCTTGGTCGATATCTGCGCTACACTGTCACTTTTTTACGACAGTTATATTTAAATTAAATAGGAAACCTAAATAGCATCGACAATGGTTATATTATGTAATTCAATAAATTAGATGCGCGTTTTTGTTTAGAGTAGATGTCTATTCGTTTAAAATAACAGTTAATGCATGACATTAAGCACGGATATAGAAATGGCATTTTGTAAAGAAACAATTATGTATTTGTCTTCCGGGATTCGTGAGCAGCCAACTTAATGGCTATCTGAAATCTTCTCCAGAAATTACACTGGCTGCGATACTTCATCAAGTGTCGTGTGTAACCTCCCAGCGTACATAACTACATGTAGCATCGGTAATTAATAGTAGACATGATGTGAATGTATCTGAATAACATAATTCTTAGACGTCTGGACGAAGTATTGGAGGAAAACACAAGTTATCGGAGTGAAGACGAGACACATATCAAACATATGGACCGAGGAATCATGGACCGAGGAATCGAAACCAGAATGTGTTGTATTGACAGTTTGACGCCACAACAACGTTGAAGGACAAATTAAATACCAAACGCATCAACACCTTATTAATATTGTGCATGATAAAATCTCTCCTACACATGGTTAACTTTTATGATAACAAACAAATTAATGCTTAATGTTAAAGACAATACTAAATTGTTACTACAATAAGTGTGCATATTATTTGTCTAGTATTATCTATGTATCAGGACTACTGGCTCTTTAAGGCAATTAGCTTCTATTGTTTCATATACATAGTCATATATTGTGCAGAAGCTATTTCTGAGATAATTTAGTCAAAATTGTGAGATTTGTATATTTTATAAAATGGAATTTGAAAAATATGAAATAGTCTATCACCCATACTCATTTCCACAAGAGTTCCATAAGATAGACATTCATTTACATATATTAATTACCTGCATTCATATGTGAATGTTTTGTTCTAATTTATTTCTGAACACAATCGGTTGTCTCCCATTTGCCCATAAGCGACAACACAAGTGTTTACTATCGAGGTGCAAATACCTGAACTGTTTATTTGTTTGCTTGTTTGTGAACGAACGCCTTCCAGAGACGTCCTGGCTAGTGTTCTTTGTGAAAATACGGAACACCAGACTCGCGGAAGTCGGGAAGGAAAGTTAGGCTGTGGGGGAACTCCGGCGCCAGATTCGCCAGCACACACAACGCGGAGTTCTAGAGGCATCCTGACTTCATAAACACTGAGCTTCCCGACATACCAGTGTCACAATTAACCTTTAGCCCGCTGGTGGCAACAGCTCCCGCCTGGGCGTCTTTGCGTCATCCCGAATTCGGTGCTGATGGCGAAATGCGATAGGTTAGTCAATCCACGGCGGTTCACTTTATAGGCGGTGGATGTGTCACTGCATTGTGTCACCGGTGTCACTGGAGTCAATACGTCTTGTGCGTCATTCACAGTGACATCTGACTGGAACTTCCGAGATCAGTGACCACCATGGTGTGTTCAGAATGAACAGGAAAGAAATACGCAATAACATTCGGTAGTCTTAGCTTGCACAGAGTTCTTGTTCGTAGAGTTCGATCGGTATCTCTACGCGCAATTAACCGAATTCATTCACTGGAAAATTGCAATGTGCGTGGTCTATTTTATTGGTTTGTTTTTTGTTTGTTTATTTATTTTCTGCCTTTTTTAAGATTGCTTTTGTTGTTTTATTTTGTGTCTTGTTTTATTTATTTGAGTTGAGTCTTTTGGGGTTCACATGTTGTGTTAACATGACAATCCTATTGACCAAAGAGCTACCAATGGCAAACTGACAGCAAACATTTTCATAATTATGGTGAATTGGAACATACAACACTGCATGAGTTCACATAACACACTCTGCCCACGTAGCACTGTGACGGCGTGGAGGTGCTCAGACCCACCGTAGTCTGGTCACTGAACCTAAAACTGGTCACGGAGCATCCATCACACAGACGTACAAGACGTCAGTCTCAGCCAGGGTGCATTCTGCCTGGGTAGACCTCCGTGAACCTTGGCGTGAAGACGTATCAGAAGTCCTAGCAGTCACGTCCTCAAGATAGCTGCGCTCGGGACGTGGAGAGTAGGAAGCGGTGCAAGAAGGACGGTATTGGTGCGAACCATGACCAAGGTTATATGTACATAAGCATCCAGTATTTATAGATTACCATCAGTTTATGGGAGTATTGGTGCAAACCATGACCAAGGTTATATGTACATAAGCAATTTTTACCAACAGTTTAAGAAGGGCGGTATTGGTGCGAACCATGACCAATGTTATATGTACATAAGCATCCAGTATTTATAGAATCTCATCAGTTTATGCGAGTATGTCCTGATGTCTGATGAGCGCAATGATTCTCGTGTATTTCTATTCTGAATTCGACACTGAGGGGTCTAAATAATGATAATTAAAAAAGGAATTGGCCGAGGCGAGAATATGCTTCGACATTATGACATTCGAGAGTTCGACACAACGAGGTTTGACTGTATGTTGGTACCATGGTGTCTCGTAGCACTGGTAGGTTGGTATACCGCGTAAGAGTTACCTGCTCCCACTGAGTCAAAGACCGTCTACTCTCAGAGACAAGCGGCATATGATACATTCGCTGTGACCCAATGCAAGTTTTGGAAAAGCCAGGAGCAAGAAATGTGGAAAAGTATCGAATTATTAACCAAGTGACTCACTCCTTCGACCAGGCACTAATAGGTTCAGAGATATCAAAATCGGTTAATAATGTCCTTGCATTTGCCATACATCAGTTTTCGCCAGTTCCTAATTTGAAATAATGTGATATAATTCCATAACACCACAAGGTACATGTTTTAGAACAGTTAAAAGTCTCCATATTTTGTCTACAGAATACATCATAGCTGAATGATCCAGTAGAGATTTCACTTCATTGGAGAATGTTTCTTACAGAATAAGTTTTAAATTGACACCAAAAGGGAGGTAATTAAATCGACACGGTTATCGAAAAAGGACCATCAGTGACGAGGGTGAAGATGTCGAGGTCATCGTTGAAAATTGAGCCTGCAGTTAACGCAGAACATGGTGTGTGCATCTACACTGGTCCGATTTGGTGACCCATCCTGTTTAGAGAGATTCCAACCATGTTGGTCACATTCATGTAAATGCCGTATTGTTTGTAATATTGAGCTTATCTTCAATAGCTATTAATAATTATTCTACAATGTTAATGTTGAAAAACAGGAAAAAGGTGACAAACAAATTTCGATCTGATACTAATTAATCACGCTTGATGTACTTATACTAAGTTATAGTCCCCATTACTCTATAGTTATCACAATATTAATATGTTATGTGTATAAAGGGAACGTTCTGCTATTTATCTTGTCTTTGATGCATCAACTGATATATGAAAGAATGTGCGAGCGAGCATTAGAGTTATGTGCCCCTTGCATGATATATAATGAACCAAAAACATACGGACTATATTTCAGGTTGTATATCTTGGGGTTGCAGTGGAGATTTGTCAACCACACAGCGGTGGAAAGCTTTTTGGAAGTACAAACATGATTTTACGTATACCAAGTGAATGTACTTTGCAGTTATAGCTAATAACTAGTCCAAAACAACCATAAATAGCTGTGATATTATGCCGTTAAATATTATATTACATAAATAAGGAAAACAAATATATATATATATTTTTTAATACAGTTAAAGGAACACAGGAAGCGAAGCTTTGGACATGGCAACTACCGGCATCATACATGTGCATTATATCAGGAGGTTTTGAAAACGGTAATTGTCGACCCAACCAATATACGGAGGCGTAATAATGAAAGTCACTTAGCAAACTGCACTCTATGGAGGCGTTATAATGAATGACAACTAACCATTTGCGTGCACTATAGTATGTAGGCGTGATCATAGATGACACATCACTTGCATGCATTCTATGGAAGCCTAAACATGTCATAAAGCGATTTATTATTTTAAAAATCCGTGGCTTATGCTCTGGTACATTTTGGCATTTTGTTCTTTAATTTGTTAGCTACACTCTGATATATACTGGATCTAATAGCAACGTCTGATGCCTTTAACTGACTGCCTAATCCCATCCGCACTTGTGGTAAAACGACACTCCAGAAATGATACCCAATTACGAAGGGCATCTATTAACTTCATTCAACAAAGGTCTAATTATAACGACAAGTCGGTGACTTCCTACTACTGGTGGGTTGCCGGGCAGGGTGGCTGATCACTGCTGCAGCACACCGGTTCCATTAGCCTGATCATGGGCGTCATTTCACGAAGCTCTCGTATCCACAAAGAGAGCATAGCGACTCGAGCGCTAGAGGACGCGAGAGCTTTACGGAAGGGTGCCTGGGATATATTACTGGACGCTGCGGCATGGGTGTTGGTGCAAGGTCGGTTCACGAAGCTCTCATATCTATTACGAAATATGAAACACTCTCGTAGCGATCTCATACAAGGTGATCAGGCGCCTACGAGAGCGTTGTGGTCTCATAGAGGATATAAGAGCTTTAAGAAACGAAACCCATTGAGTTGAACGATGTGCATAATTATGTATTCGGTGATAAAGGCGAAGTAATGCAGAGATTGATAGCTGATTTATTGGATTATATGCTGGATGTATAACTGCAAATGAGTAGCGACGTTCGAGACGTGATAGACATGCTATTCAAGTAGATCTACATATCGTATGTACGAAACATGTAACGATTACATTTATAAACGTTACATTTACTTTCACGTCATTATACTAATTATAAAACTAAATCCACTAAATCAGTCCTGTCAATAATGGGTCAATGTGTCTCTTCTTTCATTGTCCTTCTCAACTCCCTGGAAGTATACAGCCAAAGCTGCCGGTTCATACGCTGCAACATTAGCATTCACGTTTCCATCTCATCCTACCGGATACCAATGCACTTTTTGGTGAACAGAGATATTTCCGAATTAAGCCGTGCTTTATGTTAACTAATATTATACTATACCAATATTACAATCTTAACTTTGAACCAAGTGGAAATTATAACTAGTAAAAGAACGATGAATTTGTATGTATACCACAGAGTAGTTGATATAATTATATCATCGTTAGATAGGCATGTCAACAACATATTAGTATACTATATAGTATATCATAATTAATAGTTGAAAAGAAAATATACAGAAACTGTGCGATCGTAATCAATTCGTGAATACACGTGTGTCAGCATGACAAAACAAAGGGACTGCATCTATATTTACGAGACATTATTCTGGTGTCAGATGGAACCGCATCCGACATTTTCTTCTCGTTTGGAGGTAACATACTCCCTACTGTGTTATCTTTCTTCAATGATAAATTGGAAATGTGAAAGCTGTGAGTTTGGATAAGCCCGCACAGGGATGTCAGAGGTCATAGCTGTCTCATTTAATTGTTTAATAAAATTGTTAAACTTCAAAATGTAAACACCCCGACCAATTAGCATCTAGAGTTGAGACAGGCAGTGTGGTCGGATAGCTCGTAAAGACCGTCAGATGTGGGATATGGTTGGATAAGATAACAGTTGATGACATGTAGACCATCGACCTGTGAATGCATGTTCTCACGCAAGTATGCACGCACCACGAACGAAATAGAATCGAAATGCATAACTATGCATATGAATGCCACCGTATAGCTCTCGCTTCCAGTGGGAATATGGCTCAAGCCTAAAATTAATAAGAACATGGGAAGTATTTATTTTGTTCAACTGGTATGAAGAGATTTAAAAAAGAAAAACAAGTCACTTTGAATTCCTCAAACTATTATTTTCCTATGTATTTTCACTAAAATAATCTTGTTCAATATTATATATTTGATTATAGGCCCGTCCAGATTTCAGATGAATTAGGTAATACTGAATTCGTGAGAAGCTAAATTAATGTCATGTACCAGTCAGTATTAGATTAATATACAAACGATTTACTTCCACAGGTATTCACCAATACCGCGACAGAATACCAGTGATTAATAAATACCGGTGGTATTGCGAATACATGCACACTGGTCAGGCAAGATGTAGCGTAAGCCTACTGTATATCTACGTTCTTGTTACAGTAGTAGGGCCTAGATACTAATTATTAAATAAATGAATTTAACTCACGAATTAACATATTGTTTTATTCTAATGCTTCTAATAATTCGTTGTCGGTCAGGGAGCACTGCAATTTCATAATTCAATGCATAGTAGGCCGAAAGCAAATACAATAATAATAAGCCCCAACATGACAATACCACAGTCAAAGGGAGACAACTCTATTGACCTCACAATCACCGGATTTGATATCTCTTTCTAAATACATGTAGGCCTACATCGTCTATGTAGTGAAAGCGAACAGTTGCCTGTTAGTTCCATCTGCAATTTGGCAATGTCAATAGGAATGATGAGAGATAAGGAACAGCTCGTATTCTCGGATGCGACTTTTCATGGTATTGTTTTCCACAGCTCAGAGACAGCCATGCTTGTCCGACGTCACAGATTATTGTAGACTTTTAGCCAATGAGATGTACAATATCGTAGACTACTAGACTGACTGTAGACTCTAAGCCAATCAAATACGCGGGATTGTAGACTCGTATACTGAGATTCATAGACCTTCTCGCGCTTATGGTCGGTTTGCCGTAGCTACATTGAAAGTTGTTTTGGTGATACAAAAGGGAATTGAATATGTACTAGTACTTTGCATTTATAACTCATATTTAGTCAATTGAGGCCAACTAAATATGTGATAGTATGCCTGTATAGTGTATGTAAGTAGTGCTAGCATTACTACCGAAATACATACGCATTTGGACAAAGCCAGAATAATAACTTTAAAAGGATAGTAATAAATAAAATATTATAAAGAGCATGAAGCATAAAGAGAGTATATTTTTCTTGATGATAATATTAATTGCAACGATCAAGACAAGAGTCAATGGGATGAATGATGCTTCGTCTACTAGAATAATTGTAGATGTTATAATAATGATAATAATGATGATGATACTACTGATGATGAAATAATAGGCCACATGTTCTAAGCGCCACATTATTATCCCCAGTCAATGGATCATTGTACACTCATTGACAGTGGTGATGATGAAAATAATAATAATAATAATAGTATACAAATAATAATAATAACAATAATAATAAATAAATACTACTACTACATGTACTATTGTTATTATAACAATTTATTAGTATAGTATATTGGCAGTGATACAAAATGAACCTATAAGTAACTGGTATAAGCTTGAAAAACCGAATAGACATTGCTTAGATGAAGATGATGACTCAAGGTAGACATAGATACACATTGAAACCAAAAAAACTACCAACAAAAATAATATATAAAAATAATACATACTCTTTATAAAAATTATTCTAATTTTTCATTTGAATTTTTAGGGGTTAGCGCGAACGCAGACCCCCGCACAAATAAATTACGTACTCGAGTCACCCGCATTTGGGGTGATCGCAAAGGTCAACCTAACCGGGAGGTGCAATGGAAAGGCCTCGCTCTGGGAGGACCGCCTTGCGGATCACGGTAACCTCCTGTACCAGGTAAGTATGCTTTCCCAAAAATCTCCTGTGGTATTTCAACGAATACATGAACCGTTCAGTTTAGGTGTTCTTAAAACATTAATGATTATAAAAGACACAGATCAGGAAAACCCGGCAACTAATGAAATAATATGATACTAGAATGTATTATTAACTTTGTGAAATAATCTTAAATACACATATATTAATGTATACTGACTTAATTCATTATTTGTCGACCCACAAATAGTGTACAAGTTCTATACGGGCGCTTCTTTCAACATAAAATGCACAGAAACGTAAAATGTTAATAAATAAATGGAAATAACAGCGGAATTTGTTCATTTAAATTTGTTTACTGACTATTGGACGTTTCTGTGCTCTTGGAGTTATTCTAGATGTCTCTAGAGAGCTTTAGCCTTGAATAGTTGTTTTTCATTCATATTTATAAATGTCTCGTAAATTGAATTGAATTAATGATTGACTGCCAGAAAGAAAACACGTGTAACTTTAGGAGTAGGCCTATATAAAATATGATTCTTTTGGTAACTATCGAGTGTTGTGGTTCAAGTAGGCCTACATCAAATAACAACTTGTGGGTGGATAAATCAATCGCAATTAGTATCAGATCGAAATTCGTGTGTCCATTATCCAGGTCTATCAACTGTGATATTATGCCTTTAAGTTGCTTCCCAAACTTTCAAATGCGATTTACTCGGTAGGCCTATATATGGTAAAGTGGAGATAAGGTGTTCTGGCTCTAACCCCTCTCTTTGTTCGGTGGGTGTAGTCATATACTTTTCAATATCAGGAATTACGCAATCTTGTGAACTTTCACTAACGAGAACACTCGCCAGCCGATCTATGTCGGAATTTTCATTGACATGACATTGGTTTCCACAGCGCAGAGGTAGGCAGCCATATTTGTCTGACGTCACGGATTATTGTAGACTTTTAGCCAATGAGATGTACTGAGTGTAGACTATAAGCCAATCAAATACGTGGGATTGTAGACTTTTAGACTGAGATTACACTATTTGGTGGCATACAACGGAGACGCATGGCCTACAATAACCGTTTACGAGTCTACAATCCCACGTCTTTGATTGGCTTAGAGTCTACAGTCCACAACACGATTCTACAATTCCACGTCTTTGATTGGCTTAGAGTCTACAGTCCACAGTACACAGTCTACGATATTGTACATCTCATTGGCTGAAAGTCTACAATAATCCGTGACGTCAGACAACAAACATGGCTGATCGTCTGCTGTAAGTATTGTGTGCGATGAAAACGATGAAAAAGCCGACTGGGCACATTAAAGGTATTGACACGTACTGGTAGTCCTCAGTCATACTTTATTGTTTCTTAGACGGCCTGTTCAGACCAGTACAGACGCACACAGATGTTGGTGGGGAGTACAGGCAGTGACAGGATGTGGAACCACCAGCTGTTTAAAATTACCCCCCACCCCATCTCTCACTTTAGCTACAGGTTGACCTCTGCAGCTAGGTCTTCTGGCGACCTGTAGGGGTCAGGGGTCTGGGGGTACAGCATCGAGGAAACTGTCCAGGCCGTGAACAGGTGATCTAGCAAGGATGTATACTAGTATTCCTTTATCGGAATGGCTATCACGGCAGAGGGAGGGAAATCTGCGATAGTGCTGGTCAGTGGGTGGCCCAGCGTAAAGGACACAAACGGAGGCTATGGGACAATGTCATCCTATCGCAGCTGACTCAAGCTCTGGCCCTTTTCCCTGCTGTATTAACTCCATGTATGTAGCCTACACACTTTACATTCATTCAACTCCATGTATGTACAGACTTTACATTCATTCAACTCCATGTATGTACACACTTTACATTCATTCAACATTTGTAAATATCACATTGTTCCATGTATAGTATGCTACATTAATAATACTCACCGCTTTCTCATACAGACATATCCGGAATAGACCATTATCGTTTATGAGTATAATACATACACTGTTCCTATAAGGGACTCTAAACCCCATTACAGAGACCTCGCGTATAAATATAACGGTCTCATTGGGAACGGCTATTTCTGTCCGTATACGAAGTCCGTTATATATACGCATATGCCGCAATTAGCGTTGGAAGGGACCTTGTGACTTCAGATTCAGTCCGTTATATGCGAGTGTCCGGTTTATCCGAGGCCGGTATATCCGAGGTCTATACTGTATATACATTATTTTTTTCAGCTTACGCCTTACGGTTTTATGTGCAAAAGAAAAAATAGAAAAGATAAAGACGTATTTCATGATTTTGGTATTAGGCAAGTGTAGATTCTACATTACATACTGTGAGTAAGCATGAATTAATTTATTTGTAATTTTACAGGAGTGGTGTTGATAAACAAGTCGTACAGCTGATGCGGGACAGGACACAGGGCAATACAATGACCAAGGTCTGGCGGCAAATCCAAGAAAACCACTGTGAGGTACTAGGTGTATCTGAACCGGACACTGCTTCAAACGGTACCCCCACCCAAGCGCTGTGAACTGACATCACCACATGGCAACATTTGGCCGAGTCCTCAAGTTTGATTCCACTAAAGGTATCTAGCATTGGACATGTTATGGTTATTTAATGTGAGTGTAAAGACGTACTAAAGTCTGTACTTTCCATACACTATAATACAATTACCAATTAGCCCTATTCCAAGCATCCTTTAAAGGACATCTCCAGTGCCAGGACATGTTTCTTCTAATGGCTAGTTTAGCATTTTTTAGAACGTTATTAGCA